>CM060897.1:136338284-136460784 GCA_030762935.1 Hymenopus coronatus
CTATGCTCCAAGTTTATCACATGTATCTAAAACATATATTAGGATAGACAAGTATAATATTTATTTAACAGATGATGAATTAGGTTTCAGGAAGAATAAAGGTACAAGAGATACAATATTAGTCACGAGAGTGATGATAGAAAAAAACAAAACAAAAAAGATCAATGAAAAATGAAAGTACATACAATTGAATCTGTTTTATATATAACCCAGTGGTAAATAATTCGTATTTTTACGTAAATGTTCGTAGGCACCGGCAAAATGTAATTTAGGAACCTGTTAAGAGAAACTTATTTTTACGCAATGCATGTATACGTAATTCGTGTTATACGTATTAAATTTCAATGAAATACAACTGAGTTTTACGCAATTACAATGAGCATATTGCACACACTATCTTAAAAGAAACTCAAGGGTATTTTCGTTATCTCTGTTGACAAAGATGCAAGCTGAGCGGGCGACTTTCGGCCTCGGAAACAAAAGACAATAAATAATACGTTTGCTGGTAGGGCGCCACAATGCAGTAACAAACGAGAAGATAAAAATGTTAGGTATCTGGTGTTTATTGTTAAACAGTGGTTTGTCTTTCAGTTCTCAGTTGCTTTTAATCAGCCATGGAGAACAGAAAAAGGAAATGTTATACGCTAGATCAAAAAGTGAAATTCATACGAGAGTTGGAGCTTAATCCACACAAAATCAAAACCGAAATTGCTTCAGACTTAGGAATTGCAGATTCCACGCTATGTACAGTCATCAGTAACAAAAATGTTATTTTGAATGAGCTTTTAAAAATGGGTGCCAAATCAATAAAACGAGTCGTCAGCAGGAAGGGAGATATGCTGATTTGGAAATGGCAATTTACACATGGTTCCAGCAGAAACGGGCTGCAGCAGTGGCGAAATGCTGAAAGCAAAAACCATAGATTTGCTAAAATAATGAATATCACGGCTTATTTCAAGTCTTCATCAGGATGGCTGCAAGGATCTAAAAATCGTCATGGAATCACAGGGAAAACAATTTGCGGCGAGTCGAATGCTGTGGATGACATCACGGTTCAACACTGGAAGAAAGAGGTTGGTTCTACCAGGAATCTTAAGGGTATCAGCCTCAAAACATCTACAACTGTGATGAGACTGGCCTATTCTACAATCTCCTTCCCAACAAGACATTGGCTGAAAAGGCTGACTTATGCTATGGAGGGAAGAAAAGTAAAAGTCGTGTAACAGTTCTTCTTGCCACTAATGCAGACAGATCAGACAAACTTCCCCCACTTGTGATAGGAAAATCCAAGAATCCGAGGTGTTTTAAGGGTGTGAAAACAAAACCTACGGAATATGAATCAATAGGAAGTCTTGGATGACTATGATTTTAATGGAACAGTGGCTAAAGAAACTGGACATTAAATGAAAAAAAAAAAAAATGAAAAAAAAAAAAAGATCCTTTTTCTTATGGATCAATGTGCAGCACATCCACCTCAAATTTGGAAAATGTTCAAGTGGAATTTTTCCCTCCTAGCTGTACCAGTCGTCTACAGCCACTTGATTTGGGCATCATTACAACTTTCAAAATGCATTATAGAAAAACGCTGGTTTAACATTTAATAACACTGACTGATGGAGGAAATGAAAATCTCGCCATTAACTTACTACAATCTACTGACAGTAATGTGGATGAATCTTGTAATCTTGTAATACCTAAGGTGAGTGAAGTGTTAAGTGTAATAAATGTGTGTAGGCGTTATATCAGTGCAACAAGTGGTATTAAAAAGGCTCTAAATTTTGCAAAATGAGATTTATCCACTTAGTGCAAGAAATGTGAAACAGGCTAAATTAACTGATTACTTTAAAGCAGTGTTGTTTGTAAAATTTTGCACATGTAGGCCCACTGTATTGCCTTTTTTTTTTTTTAATATGCATGATGCATTATCAAAATCTCAGTTGTAAGCAATTATAAGTTACAAGTAATCTTTCCTCGTTCCCTTGATATTATGCATAAATCAGGTTCAACTGTATATAGCATTTTCAGACACAGAAAGGCATTTGACTACGTGAAATTGGAAAAAGTTTTAAAATATTTAAAGAAATAACACAAATTAGTTCAATGGAAAATTATTAGATTATGCTGAAGAATTTCAATACCTAGATAGCAAAATACCATCTGATGGAAGAAGTAAAAAAGGAGTATTTACAGAAATTGTCAACCAAAAGTCACCTTCAGTAAGACAAATAAACTACTTACACCCAGTAATATTAATTTAGAAATTAGAAAAAAATTGTTGAAAACTTATGTAAGGAGCACACATTAGGTATATGAATGATGTTTCTCAATGATAACATAAGAAAGAAAGAAGAACAATAGAAGTATCTGAAACACAGTGCTATAAGAAAATGCTGAAAATTACTTGGATTGATAAAATTACCAATGAAGAAGTTTATGAGAGAGCAAAAGCAGACGAGAAATATGGAACCGAATAAGAAAAAGAAGAGTATAATTCAGGGTATATATGAAGACACCAAAGCATTTTGTATATTATAGTCTTAGATTTAATTGAGGGCAAGAAATTCAAAGGCTACAATAATTAAGATTAAAATTAAGAACGACATAAACTAAAAGACGTATGAACAGTTAAAAAGGGAAAGCAGAGAGAAGGTTAGAATAGAAAATCGCTGTAACCCAATCCAAGGATTGGGGTCTAAAGAAGAAACAGCAGCCAGTGAAGACTTGTTCATTCTCAATGACTCTTCTTTGTAACCTTAAAGACAGAGACTAAACCTTTCTGTTCCAAAACTGAAGAGTTGATGATGTGTACAATGCTGTTAAATAATTTATGCTTTTATATCATTACCCACTTCGTTACATATCTATTACGTTACTTGTTATTGTTTCAATTTTAAGATACTTAAACGTTTTTCAAATGAGAAGAGATGAAAGGGTATCTTTCCTTTCATCCCTCTTTTGTTTTAATCCTAGCCGTGCAAAGCGAATTTCAATTGTTCCACATAGTGACCAGCTTTTTATAAATTATGACTCTCGATTTAGCCTAGTGTATTACCTTATTTCCCTTCTATTGAGGAGGAACTACTACGGTGTCATTGGCTTCCTTATATTCAGGTGCGTGAAGGATTGTATTGGGCTTAAAATTTCGACATCAGTGGAAATGCCTGTTTAGATAGTAGAGAGTATGGGAAATGGAGAAATATGTAAAAGCACTTGGGAATATAAGAATATGTAAAAACATTCTGTAAATATTTATCGTGATCACTAACCACCAGGCCACAGGGACAGTTGCTTTATTTAACGTTACTTTCTGCAGAACCGCTTACTCTGTACAGGAGATGCTATCTTTAGAACTGAACTTTTCTACAAGGGTTGAGTTTGTGGCTTTGGAGGCCATTATTATAAGATTGCATATTTAATTTTAATTAATTATATGAAGAAACATTTACAAGGGACAACAAAATTATTTGTATGACTATACAAAGCGCTCCTGTATATTCACTGGATAAACTGCGCTGGTGCTGTACCAAACATTTTCATAATGAACTAGTAAAATTCCTGGTATAATTTTGTTTGAGACTTGCTTTTCTGTTGCAGATTGTCGCGATATGCCTCCTCCTATGGAACATTGCTGCCGCTGCGCCACAGTATAATATTAAGAAGGAAGGAAGTTCCGGCACAGGGTAAAATCATACGAGAATTAGCTTGGCAGTGTGTCTTTTTCTTTGTTGATCACAATTACAAATCATAAGAGCGAATGTTTTCATAAATTGCTCTCGATATGGTAAGGTTATCTAGATGAAGCATAGGAACCGCACCACGCAAATTCCTCTCACTATGGGTCGTACACTAATTTTGTATCATCCCAACAGGCTCCACCGCAAAACTCGAGAGATCTAGGTGAACGACCAGCAGCTTCACTAAGACCTGGCGCTGGGTAAAATTACACTATGAGGGCGGTTAAATAAGTACCTGTAGTTCAAAATAGATAGTGTAGGCAAGTTGATTTTTACCGTCGTCTACTGCTACATTTTACACGTCGCCAAAACGATTTTTTTACTGGTTCATAGGCTAATTTGTATTTGGTAGGCATTTCAATTAGCTGTTTAACGTGTTTTAGCTAAAATGGCAAAAATGCACTGACTTCAGCGATTCGCTTTTTTGCTTTTGGATGGGAAAACTTGTGAGGAGATAAAAACAAAGTTGGATCCTGTTTCGCTATCCGATCAATCAGATATTACTTCAACGATTTTAAACGTGGTCGAACATCCGCAAGAGCGCCCAGGGAGATGTGGTAACCGAATGAATCATTAAAAACGTCCCAAATATGATTCTCATTGATCGTTGAAAGTTCGCGAAGTGGCAGAGGCAAACGGTGAGTCAAGGGGAACGTCAGTTCATATTTTGCATGTTAAGTTGGAGATTAAAAATATTTTGCCAGATGGGTAGGCAATTGTTCAGAGTAGACAAGTGGGTTCTGCTTACAACTCGAAGCTGCGTTTGGAGTTATTTAGGCGAAATCCGAAATATGTTTTGCATCGAGTTGTCCCCGTCGATGAGACCTAGATATACAATTACTCCGGAAACCAACAACAATCAAAACAATGTGTTGTTTTCAGGAAATCTGCACCAAAGAAGACAAAGACGGTCCCATCGGCCGGAAAAAGATGACTACGATTTTTGGGGCGTGCAAAGAGTGTCAAACTTATTACAAACAAGAAAAATATTACTGAAAAAGTCTGCAGTGAGTTATTGAAACAATTCGACAACTTTAAACAGATTCTACCTCATTTGGCGAAAAAATGTGTTTTTACCAGCACATTAATCCTGAGTTGTTGCTACCAGACTGCATGAATTGCTGCGCCACCCATATTTGCCGACCTGGCTCCATGTGAACTCTTCTTGTTTCTAAATAAAGAAATGGCTCCCGGAAACAAAATGTATGTCCAATGAGACGATCGTCGGGACATAGGCGTATTTTGCATAACTAGGAATTCCTATTTTAGGAGGGGTTAACAATGGCAGGAACGTTGAGAGAAGTATACATCCCTAGGGGACTATGTTCATTAATAAATAATTTGCGTTTGAAAAAAATTGGCAAATTCATTCCTTACGGGAACCTATTGAACTGGTCTTGTACATACTAATAACCAGGACCACACTGTTGATACAGCTTCTAAGGTTATAGAGGTAATCTCAATAAAATTGAAGGTGCAAGTGGCAGCCCTTCAGACGATGCTAGTAGAGCTCAGGCCATGATCACCGAACATCACGATCCCCCCATGATGAACGCCGACCGTTGGGGACTCTAATCGCAATGTTCGCCGGAGAAACCACTAGAATTAACACAACACTTCCTTTATTCCCTCACCCTGAATTCCCCAGGGCTACGGTCTCATGGCTTCCATTCTCTTCCTAGATCAGCTTCTGACTAAATTCCTACTTGCAGCTGCAGGTGAAAGTACGACACTGCTACATTTCACCATCTGAATTCCATATCCTTTCCGGAGGATGGGTTTTAGTAGCTGATGGCGATTACATACTCTCAGATTCTCTGGAGTAGTAAAATGTACTTTCCTTCCACTCAAAAATCAAAAACACGAATGTGATCTTAACCGGAGACGGCCAGTAAAGATGACCAGAAGCCTTAGTAGACAATGTGGATGAGCAAATATATGTTTAGTATTATGTATTATTTTTCTAAAAAGTATAAATCTTAATCATGTTGATAAAGCAAAATATAAACTTATTATTATTATTATTATTATTACTATTATTATTATCATTATTGTATTTGTAGTAATGTTGTTAAAAGGTGGTCGTATTGGCTCCAAGGCGAAGTCTTGAAAAGGCAACGCCAGAATGAACAGCGCCAGAAAGATTTAAATCCCAAATATGTCGCTCATTTTCGCAACCTCTTTATTGGATTTAATATTTTACGTATATACAAAGAATATTAAAAAAAAAAAAAAAAAAAAAAAAGTAAAGCTTTTCGCTTCATTTATTTAGAACTTTGCACGTGATTGTGGTCTAGCAGGACACCTTGAGCGAGCGAGTCTTCCCGCAGACTAAAAAGTAATCAAAGGTAGGCGGTAATTTGAAAAGTTTAATTGAAAATAAGGAATAAATCTGCAAAAATAACTGAAATCAGCGTTTTTAATATTTCTGAATACAGGGCATGAAGTTGAAAACATTCTTTTCGCTATTCAGCTAAAAGAGGTGTGTGCATCTTTATGTGAATGTCTGTATCACTAACTGCAAATGAACACTAAATGAATGTAAAGAACAACTGTCACAAAAATTGTTGAACCTAACATCCACTAAAGGTTACGCATTCTCCATTTGCATAAGCAACAGAGCAGCCTGCAGTTCTATTTCTCATGAATATCTAAAACGCAACAATGTATACTGTATCAACGCTCACGCAACAAATAAATTGATAGGCATCTAAAAATTAATTTTTAATCAAAAATGTTTTCTTCGTACCTATCATTAATAAAATTTACAGCTTTGTCCCTTGGACGGTCAGACCCTTTTCCCAAGCTGAAGTCACTCATGTAGAAGAGACAACAGCGATACGGGATCATCTTATTGGTACACCTACATCTTCCTCTGCAAGCCCAGATAATATGTGAGTAGCTCAACGTGCATGCCACAATAACAATATTATATTTACATCATAATACTAACGAATTTGGCATCCACAGGCATCCTTTTGACAATGTTGGTGGCTTTGCAGCAGGGATGATGCGCCATCACATAGTCAGGTGAGTCAAATGCGTATTTTTAAAAGTCGCGAATAAATTGTAAGATGCAGCAAAGTAATACACATTACTGTTTAACGTAACAAAGAAAGGAATACAATTACAAGTATATGCATTAAAGATTGAGGCCCATTTTCAATTTTTGAGAACAAAACTCATTTCAGAGTTTAAGCACAAAATCTATCCATTGTTTATGTACCTATATCTCAAACGCAAAACAAAAAAAAACAAAAAAAAAAAAACAAAACAAAAAAAACCAAAAAAAAAAACCATCCTTTTAGCTTAGAAAGAAGATACAGAAAATATAAAGTAAAACAAAATATTCTCTTGCTTAAAAAGTAAAGCAACGAAGTTTCCGTAAATATTTGGATTTCATCAGAATGCCTGCATTAAAAAGCGAAACGCTATATGAGATAATTAAGAAAACACCCTTATTAGGAAAGAGACGCTATTTTTCAAACAAACATTATTTGTTTCTTAAAGTATCCCCTTTAGGTGATACATACTTAGAACTTCTCCAAACTTCGTGTTAGTTTTTAATCCTTCCACAAATAGGAATTGTCAAACTCGACAAAATACGTCTCTGTCTCCCGGATGTCCTAATTTGATCTAAATGTTCTTGCAAGTAATTTCTTCAGCAAGAAATCGCTGGGAGCCAGGTAGATAAATATTGTGTTATGTGTGAGAAGGTGGGGGTGCGAATGGGATGGTGTGTTTTCGTGGCACTTTCTTCTTCGCCAAATGGGGTAGGTCTCCTTCAACTTCTTATCTAATCGGTCCCATAACACACTAGTGTTGTCCATTAACCGTTTTTTTTTTTAAAGAAGTTAATACGAATGACATCCTTCGCATCCGCCAACTACGAGGGTAAATGCTAGTAGACACATGCAAACGTTGTAACCTAGAGGCTGTGTTCCAAGATGAATGTCTCTAAAGTTGATGATGGTATTCAGCATCTTCCTCATCGTTGGCAAAGATTTTTGGAAGCCTTGGGGGAACATTTTGAAAGTAAGAGTTTTATGCGAACTACGCGCACTTTTCTGTGCGTATGTACATAATACGAATAAAACAATGATCACCATTTACGCATCTTTCAATGGCCCCTACCCATAGTTCCTTGTACCCGGAACCCAATTTAGTACCAGCATTTCGAAGAACATTCAAGCGACTTCAATTGCATATCCTCAGGTTTGATTCCTGCAGATTTATTGGCTGATAAAAATAGTTGTCATGGTTTCTGAAATGTCCCTCGTATTTGTAAGTTTTTACTTTCTCTGCACGTACTATGTATATACATAGTGTATAGAGAGAGTATTGTATTCCACCCAAAAATTCGATGCCGAGATTTCACCGGAAATCATGTTTTAGGATCCTCTGAATCAAAAAAAAAATTGAGAAAAAGCTCCATGTGCTGTGTGTGTGTGTGTGTGTGTGTGTGTGTGTGTGTGTGTGTGTGCAGCACAGCTCAAAAACGACGAAAAGACTTGGTTTCTAAGTTTGGTATCTTCCAAGTATGCGAAGATACAAAGATTTTCAAGAAAATTCACCCACCCCAAACTAGCCTTTACGTGGAAAAATTTTTGAAAATGTTTATTTTCTCAAAAATGGATAAGGATTTTGATTAAAATATCACATATTAAAGCCATTTCAATAACAAATAAAATGTATATCTTGAATTTTCTGGGAATAGCTTTAGAAGACCCGTTTATACTGGATAAATTTTGCATAGATAGTAAACTGTAAGAGATAGACAAAAACGTACTACACAAAAATGTAGATCTCGTTAAAGCACGATTTATGTCATATTCACTTTTTTTTTTTTTTTTTTTTTTTTTAGATATTCATTGTTATTGGTTTCAGTTTTAAAGTATATATTATTTATTTATTTATTAGTCTGACTCATAAATGAGTTTGCCAAGTGACACAGAACAATATACATTTAGAGGCTTTTAACAAAAAATGTTATAAGTGAGTATTACAAAAAATATGTTATCATACGTTATAATAGTTATATAAAATTAAGCTATGAGAACAAATTGTAACAGATTATAAAAAATGTGCAACAATAAAAGTTATAACAATAAAAGGGGGGAAAAACTTCAAAAATAAAGTGATTTATAAACCATAATACATTTTACGTTCTATTCAAACCATATAAATTATTTCGAAAAATGGCTACGAAATGTTTTATGATGTTTTCCATGATTCCTTGTTCCACACTTCTGTTAATTTTATATGCTGCCCTCCATTTCACAAACATACTTGTAATTGTTCCTCGAGATCCAAAAAATAGGCCTACTATTGTTATTTTTCTTTAAAATATGGTATGGTGGGCTCATATATTTTCTGTTTTTCCAGATGAACTTGTTGAGGTTGGTCTTTATTCAGTTCAAAGCGGATGGTCGGGTCTATTATCTCTGCTTCTGATTTTCTTCTGTTTATCGCAATAATGTCTATGCGACGATTACTATCACCATCAGCTAGGCAGTGAACTTCCTCGTAAACTTCTAGACCAGTTTCACGTAATGCGTTTGCCAAGATAGATCTTATGGTGTTGTGCCTCTTAATTCTCAGCAGTTCTCCCTGAGGACAGGTTCCAAGCATATAGGGAAGAGTTTCATACTCACTGCAGTGTCTGCAGTAGTCTGTGCTTGAAGATCGTCCAGGAATACTGCGAACTGGAGCTACCATTGCATTCATTTTCAGTATGTTCCTCCATTCAGAATTGCTTAAGCCTTTTTTATTAATTAGCCAGGTGTTTGCAGCTGTAACTTCTGAAAATAGTTCCACTCCTTTTCCTTTATGAGGATAGGAACACCAAGCCTGGTATTCTTTGTCACGTAAGGTGATTCTCAACTGTCTGACTGTTTTATCAGATCGTTCCATTTGTAGAGCAGAAAAGCAGTGGTTTATGATGGCTTCATAATTTCGTATACGACGTTGACATGTGGATCGCTCAGTAACTGCAGCTTCATGTTAATATTCAGTTGCTAAAGATACACTTCCCAAGAAGTTTTCAGTATTGAAAGTCCTTTATATTTGTGAGATGTATATATCATAGAATTTGGAGTGTCACTAGATAGCTGAAGAATTTCTTTCACAGAACTGCGAATCATTTTGTCTGCTTTCAATAGAAATGTATTAGGAATTTTATTTATAATGGCGGTTTGAAATGGATAAATTAAGGATGGTCCAATAAACTGATTTATAACCGATAACATCAAAACAGAATACATCTCGCACCACAACTCAGCGTCTCTACTCTCATACACTGTGAGATCTTCAGCCTCTTCTTCACCTTCTCCTCCATCTCCTCCATCACATCCACAGAATGAAACGCTTGCCAATACTACCTCAACCTCTTCTTGGAGCTCTTTTGCTGATCTATTTCAACAGTTGTTTTCGTTCTTCCGTCGCATTTTATCTCCATTTTTGCCACAAATAACACAGTTCATTCGTTCTCTCCTTTCTTCAGTGCTTCACAATGCAATGGCAGCACGTAATCTTCTCACTCTTAAAAAACTCGCTATCCTTAACTGGAATGCTAATAGCATACGCGCTAAGCGCACTTCTTTTATTAGCTTTCTCACAATGCATAACATTGACATCGCTTGTATCAGTGAAAGCCATCTGCTTCCAAATGAAACTTTTACCGTTTCTGGCTACAATATTTATCGCCAGGATCGAGCAACTACAAAAGCATCTGGAGGCAAAAGCTATTCCAATATGGCGTAATTTTATTCATCATGCCATATTTTTACCAGGCGTCCATGACCTTGAAGTGGTGGGAATTAAACGACCTACATCAGATGGTATCGGCCTCACTATTATCAGCGCCTACAGGTCTCCTAACAGGAAGCTTAGCAGTGACTATATTTCACTACTTTTTCCGGCCGATAGCAGCACTCTTCTACTTGGAGATCTTAACTGTAAGTATTCCTCATGGAGTTGACGTTCTACTAATCCCAATGGCCGACGTCTCTACAGTATATTGAATACAAGCGGATTGTCCGTTTCAGCTCCTACAGAACCTCCTTATTTTCCCAGCAATCCACTATCTGCTCCCGACATTCTTGATATTGGGATTCACAGAAATTTACACATTCCAGCATTTGTAACAGCCTTAGCAGAACTTGATTCGGATCATTGTCCAGTCCTGATTAATTTTCAACTCACTCCCAATATACTACCCACAAACTGGGATCTATTTCATACTCATTTAGATTCAACAGCTTATATACAGCTTATTCTTTTGCCACTACAGCCGATATCGATGCTGCAGTTCAGCACTTCACCGACACTGTAAGTCACTGTGTGCGCATTTCCACTAGCTATTCAAAGCGGCGTAAGTTAGCCCCTTCCTTACCGGCAATGGCAACAGGAAAGACGCTCTTGGCTGCGTCGAAAGCTTAATGGATTAACACGTCTTGTAAAAGCTAAACTCGAACGACATCGTCTTGACACCTACCAACGTCAACTAGCAAGTATTTCAGCCCATGATCACACTTTATGGAATGCTACGAGACGACTTCTTCGTGAACCAACTCTCATTCCAGTTCTTTCTACCGGTGATGGTCTTGTCACAGAAGTTAAAGATAAATGTGATATTCTTGCTTCCCACTACGAACAGACATTCATTCCAAATCCGTCATTATGTAATGATACTATCCGAGACGCTGAAAAAGAACTCCATGCTCTGCGACATCAACCCACTGCACCTCAGAGAATCTCCTTCACGACTCCCAGTGAACTTCGATATTTGATTAGATGTCTTCCTCTTAAAAAATCTCCAGGACACGATCTGCTACCTAATGTAGCACTAAAAAAACCTGACTTGTTTACTTATCATCCATCCTGAATGCCTGTCTCCGATTCGGTTACTTTCCTGAGAATTGGAAGTTTGCTCACATCATAGTGTTCCACAAATCAAACAAACCTAAAAGTTTTCCGGGTAGCTATCGTCCAATTAGTCTATTACCAGCGTTATCCAAAATCCATGAAAAGGTAATTAAACATATGTCTCAAAACAACATAATTCCAGATTTTCAGTTCGGGTTTCGATCTAAGCACTCTACTTCGCATCAACTGTTACGTATAGCACAAGCCATTGTTAATGGATTTGAAAAGCGTCAGCACACAACGGCCCTGTTCCTAGATGTAGCATAGTCCTTCGATAAAATATGGCACGATGGCTTAGTACTCAAACTCTACCGCATCGACTCTCCTCAATATCTGATCACTACACTTTGCACTAGAAGTAAATTTAAAATCAAATTAATACATAATCTCTTTTCAAAATCAATAAATTTAAAGGTAATCAATGTAACATAAGCAATAAATATTCACGACAATAACCTCTAACTCTTCTATAAATACCAGAATAATAAATTCCATGTTGACTATAAGAATATAAATATAAAGTATAAGCAGCTCTAAAAAACGAAATCATTATTTCGTTCGTATTGGTAACCCTCAGTCATCTCGGCGCTCTGTTAAAGCATGAGTTCCACAGGCCTCCCTCCGATCTTGTTCAATATACCTACGATCTTCCTGACATGGCCCCGACTTCCATAGCTTTATACGCCAACGATACTGTATTAATCTACTCACATAAAGATCTTTCTGAAGCTATTCACACACTTCAATCTCCTTTTAATCGTCTTACAGAGTGGTTTCGTGCTTGGCGAATACTTCTTAACACAGAAAAAATTGAAGCTAAGATTTTTTCATTGCGTCGTATCACTAACCCCCCTGCCCTGAATAACTTTAATAAACAAATCATCTGGCTACCTTCTACCACACACCACACCTGTGAAGTATCTTGGAGTAATGCTGGACACCAAACTCACTTGGCGTGCCCATATCGATCGCCTTTTTCATTAATATCCGGAAGACTTTCTAATCTCTATGCACTATTTCATAAACACACAACTCTTGGTCTAGAATGCTCCCTTCTTCTTTATAAATCTCTTGTTCGACCCATCTTTACATATGCTTCTCAAGTCTGGGGCACTGCTAAAAACACTCACATACGCCGTTTACAGGTACTACTAAACAGATTCCTGAGAATCTCTACCAATGCTCCTTGGTTTGTCAAGAACAAGCAGCTACATCAAGAATTCGGTCTCCTTCCAGTTCACGAGTTTATACCAAGATCGCCTCTCGCACGTTCCAGGAGCTGTGACGAACAACATCGGCGAATGCACCCGCCAGCCCACACGCCTGAAGAGACGACTACCACAGGATCTGCTACTCAGTAACTCCGATGATTCCGATCACTAACTACACTTTAGTCTCACAATATCACGTTTATCACTATACAGTTCTTTATCCATGTTTCATAGTTAATAGGAACCTCTTAGGTTTTCCTTAAACGTTATTATTATGTATTTATATTCTAAGATTCTCAGATATCTGTAAAGCATGTAATGCTGATCGATCATTAATAAAATTAAAGAAAAAAAGATACCGGTAAAATTAGAACAAAATGCAAGGGAAACTTCAGAGTTTTCATTTTTCACAGATGTCCCCTCTTAAGTGTTTATCTGCAAGTGTTTAAAACGTATATTTCATAAAGGGAATTTTCTTGAAACTCTGGAAGTCAAGCCAACTCAACTTTAGGCTGTGGAGTTGTTAAAGACTTTTATTGCAATTTTCTGTTACAGCAACCGAAGATCTGAAGAAGACATTGCCAACAATCAAGATGGCTTCGAGGATGATAAACTTAGCGACACTTTGGAGGACGGGTCTAATGACGAAGCCGTTGAAGGACCATATAGAAGGTAAATTGGGTTTATCAAGTTAGTTGGAGGACGGGTCTAATGACGAAGCCGTTGAAGGACCATACAGAAGGTAAATTGGGTTTATCAAGTTAGATCATATTCTTTTCACAATTTCTGTAAAACTTAACCATAATGTTTTTCTGTATTAACGGTGCACAAATGTGATAACGGCAGAAACAATGGAAAAAATTCGTTTTTAAGCACTTCTTGCATTTCTAATAAGTCCCAAATAAGTAATAAATCTTATTGTGCTCAATCTTTTCTAAAATTGTAAGTATAATGTGCATATGTAATTGCTAATTTTAGTTTTATTATAGACCTGTTTTATAATTCGTTTTAGATGTTTAACACTACCTTGCAGGCAACTGAAAAAAAATGTACCAAGTTAAATAAAATTCTACTACGCGACAAAGTCAGTGCCCAATTAATATTATTACATACTTACAGGCGGCGAGATGTTTCCTATAGCAGTAATTCGGAGAGTAACGAATGGAGCTCGGAATCAGATTCTGAAGATGATCTTCATCGGCATATAAGGTAAAATGTTAAAGCTGATCTTTTAATTTGTAAAACTGTACTTTTTAATTTGCTTGATTTTCTGGAAAATACCTTAAACGCTTCTAATTAAAATGACATTTACATGAAAATCATAAAATTAAGTGAAGGCAGATAAAACCTTATGATAATAGAAAAACTGTTCAAACTGCTGTACTACAATAGGCTTTTGATACAGCGGGCACGAGATGTAAGCTAGACCACAAGGAAATTTAAAAGTAAATTACGATGTTGAGAAGA
This sequence comes from Hymenopus coronatus, assembly GCA_030762935.1. Classification (NCBI taxonomy): domain Eukaryota; kingdom Metazoa; phylum Arthropoda; class Insecta; order Mantodea; family Hymenopodidae; genus Hymenopus; species Hymenopus coronatus. The sequence goes on from CM060897.1 coordinate 136,352,623, forward strand.
GGATGATACTTTGGCGAACGAAAAGAAGAGTTGAAAATGAAGATGGTTGCAACAGTATTTAGCCCGCCTTGCATTTTATTAGTTTAATTATTATTTTTGCATAGGTTTAATATAGGAAATATATTTGCTTCAGCAGCCAAGACTGAGCAGATTGCAGAACACAAAACCTTAGGCTGAGTAGTTGCTATTGTGCACTCCAAGGTTACTTTCTTTGTTAATTTGAGTAACACAAAGGCTTTTGTAAGGGCGAGATTTTAGCGCATTAGAGACATAAGTAACATTTCCATTATAAAGAGCGATCACGTGAGTCTAACACAAAGAACTTCCGAAAGTAATCACGTGACAACGTTATTTTCGCGCTTCTTTTTAACCAATCAAGTTTCAAGATTCGAGATTCTAGGTGTATAAGCGATGCGCTTACAAGAAATTAGGCTACTACTACTTCTTCTTCTTCTTCTTCTTGCGTTTCGTGTTACACTTGTGAGGCTGTATATATATATATATATATATATATAGTGGTGTTAGTGCCCGAGTAAGTGATATTATTACGCGAAACATTGCAGTTATCGCACGAGTTGATTTGTCGCGTAACAGGGAGCCAACCACAGATTTATACCTATTGTAATTGAATCTACTTCTGCTAATGACTTTATTAACTGAATTTCTAGTTTACGCAGTAATTACCGATGACCGTCAAAAACAAGAATTTAGTAAGCAGAAGAAAATGGCATGGTTATTAAGATTTGTACTTCAAGAATTACTATGTCGAGAGTCGCTCGTAAGATTAGTGCCTCAACAAGTAACTAAGGTGAATAAAATCATTAATTCAGTGGAATCTGAAGTGAAGTACTTCTATTTGTGAGTCTACCTCATACGCCAGTCATTCTTTCTCCCACTCAGTGAGAGTCAAACTTGTGTTTAACGTGGTTGAGCAGGGCCGGCGCATCAAAGAACTTTCAAGTTCCTGTTTATAAAGTATTTCACTGGTGCTAATCCAGACCGACTCCAAGGTAGACGAAAGAAAAGCGACATATTGGCACACAACGTGACAGCGACATGGTATAAGAATTATAAAACTACTACAAATAATGCGAATGCAAAACTTAGAAATACTAGAGAGAGCATTTTACAGTCTACAATAACCAATGACAGAAATGGAGAGCAAGGAAAAATAAAAAAAATTGAAGTAAAATACTTTGCAATTTCAAGTAAAATTGAAGATAGCATATGGTCCAGTATTTTAACAGATTTCTATAATACGGAACATGGTGAGTTACATAACATAAAATGTTCATAAAGTGATATTAGAGGTCACTGAAGAAGAAATTATAAATAGATATTATTAACAAGGAGCCACTGTCACATTAATGCTACCCATTGAGCTGAGAGTTTTTAATGAAAGAAAACTAAAAATGGAATACTATGATTCGTCTTTCTCTGCCATAATCTCAAGCTTGACAACAAATAGTTTATTTAAAAATTAGAATGATTCACTTATAATGTGGAATTTCTTGCAAATATCTATCGCTGTTTAAGAAATATTAAACGAGAGGAATTATAACAATGAGCAATTTTATCTCTTCAGTTCTTTTTCTTGAGGCAATCATTACTGGGGAATGAATTATGTGCGGCCGATATTCTCTTCCATAATTTAACTATTTTTTGTTGCTGTCTTTAGCACGGTGTTGCGCGCTGACACTTATAGCCACAGTGCTGGTAAAAGTTTACCAGTGCCTGGCATAGTATCAGGCATTTGATTGTGGAGGCAAAAGACGTACCTGAAGTCACTCGTTACACTGAAAACTTTGATTCTAAATTCCTTTTTTTAAACGTCAATCTCGGTACTGGATCTCTTGGGTGGAATACAATACTTTCTCTGGCTACTATGTAGTTATACATACGTGCTTGAGAAAATAATAATAAATATATAAATAAAGACGCTAAGACAAAAATGTACTTATAAAGTAGTTATACGACCAACAAAGACATTCCTGAGACAAGAGAGGAGGCACTTTAAAGCCAAACGGGTTTAAAAAAAGTATTCATTAAGAGGAAGATATAACATTAGAAGTGAAGAAATAGAAGACTTTTGAATACTCTAGCACTCGTATATACCTGAGTGGATGGAATGAATGTATCACGCAGGTAGTCGGAGGCTGGAAGATCACCGGGGAAACCAAAAAAGAGATGAAAGGACTTAATTTGGCATAATAGATCGAGAGAACAAGAAGAAGAAGACGAAAGTAGGGGTGACAACAGTGAGGCTCACACAAACCAAAAAGCTTAGTTTTCGTACGGTCCAGGCTGCGTACAAGACCTATTTAGTCGATAATACAAGATGACCGAAATATGTTAAAATTCCGTTCTAATGAATTTAATTAACTAAGGTAGTGATTGCTATTTATAGAAGTAGTATGGAATAATAAAGGCTGCATTTATTATTGGTATTATTTTTTTATATCGCTTAGGGCCTTGATATAAAATGTTTTAATATTTAAATCAATAATTGTCACTCAAAAACCGATGAATGTGAGTTTGTCATTTATTGGAATATGTAGGTTAAGATCTTCAATATAAATAGTTCAACAAATACAATAAACGCTTCGGCTTTTATACAGAGTTAAGTAGGTATAAGACGAAGAAACTGCTTTTGTGTAATGGTGTAATGCCGATTAGATTCTGACAAAAACACTCCTATTCTTAATTGCAGTAATATCAATAATATAATATTACTGTATATCTGTACGGCATATCTTTTTCATTTGTTAACATGGCATTTTAAAGACAAGAATAACGCTTGGCGCCAAAGCTAAAACCGAATTTAATCTGATTGTCGTATAATCGCATTTTAAATCAGCTGATAAACGTTATTTCCAGTTCACTGACTTATTTTCTACTGTAATGTTGTAACTTATAAAATACTTTCCTCGTTTGTTTCCTTATCCACAAAGGTGCTGTAATTCCATATAAGTCCCAGGCCTCTCAATGAAAACAGCATTTAAAAAAATTTTTTTTTTTGCTTTATTTCTCAACATAATCTCCAGAAAGCCTAATACGTTTTTCACATCGGTGTTCTAATTTAATTAAACCATCTCTGTAGTGCGATTTATCAAGGTCCTCAAATAGATGTTTACCGCATCAATGACCTAGTTGCTGTAAAATCTTCGTGCTCCAAGAATGTGTTTGAGGTATGGGAACACGTGACTACATGCTAGATCTGGCAAACAGGGTGGATGTTCAAGCAATTCAAACTTTAATTTGCATATTTTTCCCATTATAATGACTGAACAATGGCCCGGAGCATTGTGATGAAACAAGACTTTTTTTTTTTTTTTTTTTTTTTTTTTTTTTTTTTTTTTTTTTTTTTTTTTGCGAAATGAGGTCTTTTTCTTTTCGTCTCATCCCTCAAACGTTGCAGTAAGCTTGCGAAGTAGTCACAGTGATACTTTTACCCTTTTCTAAGTAATCAATAAAAATAATTACCTGTGCATTCCAGAAAACACTCACCTCAACCTTGTTAGCTGATAAATTTGACTTTGCCTTTTTTAGAGTTGGTTCACATGGCGGAATCCACTGTTTTGCTTGTCATTTATTTTCTGGAGTGTAGGAATGTATCCAAGTTTTATCCATGGCAATAAGTTGTCTCAAAAATTCACTGGGATTTTTACAGTAGAGCACCATATTCTTAACAGAAACAGTTTTTCTTGGCAACTTTGATCAGATGTCAACAAATGCGGCACCCATCTTGCACAGACCTTGTGAAAGCCCAAAACATTACTTAAAATATTACCTGCACGTTCTTTAGATATGTTACAGCTTCTATCTCAAACAACTTTAATCTGCGTTCTTCCTTTACTAAAATATGTATTTTTTTCAATGATCTCTGGAGTTGACACTTCTAGAGGGCGTCCAGAGCGAGGCTCATCACTGGTGCCGGTACGTCCCATTTTAAACTCTGCAACCCACCTTTTAATCATTGAATATGAAGGGGCAGAGTCTTTCAATGTACTGTCCATTTCCTCCTTGATTTCTTTTGGCGTTAAGCCTTTCAAATGGAAGCATTTAGTCACTGCTCGTTTTTCGAAATCCTCCATTTTCGTGAAAACTCTAAAGCTGTGTTTAAAATGTTGTCATTCGAAAACTAAACCAGCTATTGACTTGTAACTATGGATATAAGCTAGTCTAGAGTTTAATTGTACGATGCTAACGTCCAACTGGCCTAGTGGCGCCATATCTGTGTGAGGCGCGGGACTTATCAGCCAACCCTCGTATGTAGATATTCATTTGTTGGAAGTTTTTGTTAAATGACAAACTTCTGCCCTGAATTATTCACACAGTTTGTGTGATATTTTCATAACAAGCATTCTAAACTGTGACACATGGAATAAATTTTGAATCGTGGACTCGATTTCAGAAGGATATAATTATAAAATAAAACAATCATTTGTAATTTGTTTTCGGTAGATTCCCAAAACGTTCTGTTTTAGAATAACGAAACGCAGCTTCGCGACATTACAACAATTTAAATTCAGTTTCCAAAAATTGTTATTATATTCGTTGAAAACAATTAATGTAAAAATCACAACAATTAAATTCGCTACACACCTTTCATAAAGTGTTTAACTAGCAATGAAACATTTCTTTTTTCCAAAATAGCTGTAAGCTTTACTAATATCGCAAGTAGGATATATCAAAGGAGTTTGAAAATAAAGGAGTGTAAAAATAGATGAATGTCAAACCGGAGAAACAGAAGAACAATCCGGATTTCGAGCAGGAGTTTTTTTTTTTTTTTTTCAGTTGACAATCTACTTACTTTAAATAAAACAATTGAAAAGACTACAGGATACAATACAAAAATCTGATGTGTTCCATCCACATGACTTTCTTTAGGTCTCTGTAACAAATTATTGTTAAAAATCTTATTCTTCTATCTACTTCATGCTGATCGAGAAAATTTTGCAGAAATTTGTCTTATTACTTGCTTCCTTGTAAGTAGAGGAGAAATTAGGGATTAGACTAGGTTAAATGAATAGTCAAATCTTGTGGTTAAAATCAGTTTCTTTGCATGACCAGGATGTACAAATTCCCACATGAGAAAAGTTTTAATATTTTAAAACTGAAAGAAATAACTACGAATAGCTATCTAGGAAATGGTCAACTCCACGAAAAAAAAAATCACATTAACTATGTGTTTTAACAAGATATACATTTTTTTTGTAGTAATTTTTTGTCTATCTCTTACGGTCTACCAGTTATGCAAAGGTCATCTAGAATAAAGAAGTCCTCAGAAGCCATTCCTTGAAAATTCGAAATATACATTATATTTGTCATATAGATATCTTAAATATAAGGCATTTTAATAAAAATCGTTTCAGCCTTTTATGAGAACATTAAAATTTTCATTTCCTCTTCTTCTTCTTTTTTGTTTTTAAATTTAAAGGATAGTTTGGGGTACGACGATTTTCCTCGTAACCTTCATGTCACATTCGTGGAAGATACTTAACTTAAAATACCAAGTTTGGTATTTTACCGAATTTCATTTTTGAGTTATATGTTCACAGATACCCACATACACACGCACAGGCGTACATCTTTCTAAAAATATTGTTTTATATACAGGGGACTCAAAACGTGTATTTCCGGTTAAATCTCGGTATCAAATTTTTGGGTGGAGTACAATACTATGTACTATGTAGAGGAAGTAATTACATATTTATCGATGATCCTACTAATTAAACTTTGGGAATCATAAAAATGCAAACAAAAAAATAAAAAAAACCATAGCAATACATCCACGAACTTATAAATCCAATTAAAATTATATAAAAATTCTATATCAAAGATAAATATAAACAACAGAGCATCGCCGGTTTTTCTGCCACCAAAGGAGTATATACATGAAGGGAATTAATTGAAAAGTATAACAAATGAATATTAGCATTTAATTTCAAAAAATCAAAGTAAATAATAGGAGGAGAAAAAAGTATTAAAACACGAAGATAAAGGGGTTATTTAACTGTGATGAACGCAATTACTTGGTGCTAAATTACAGCATTGTGGAGAAATGTTAGTGAATCTAAACATATAAATACTATCTAGTATATTATGGAATGAATAAAACAACAGTAGAAACAAAAAGAAAACTTACAGCTTTTATTACTAAAATAACTTTATATGGTTCAGAAATATGGCGATTCAGAAATATCTACAAACATTTTTGGCATTGAAAATGGATTATATGCGGCGAACAGCAGAATATTGACATTTATTACAATATTTCAAGAATGGAAGCCAACAAGGAGACAAAAAAATCTGACTTGTTCCATTCACATGACTTTCTCTACATCTGTTTTTTTTTTTGTTTTTTTTTTTGCAATATAATTTATTGTGGGTCACTTTAACAGCATGGTCATATCGCGACCTTACAAATTGTACATAAAATAGTTATTTAAGTGTTGTTAAAAAGCTTATGCTTCTATTTACTTCATTATAATCGAGAAAAAATTAGCAGAAATAGTTTTATTACTTGCTACCTTGTAAGTAGAAGCAAAATAAGAGAAACCATAGGTTAAATTGATAAGTCAAAAGCTGGTTGCTTTGTGACTGAAGTTCCTTTGTTTGTATGGATAGGAGTTGACAAATTCCTGTACGAGAAAAGTATAAGTTTTTTCAAAGCTGAAACCAAAAACAACGAATGCCTTAAAAACGATCACCTCCAAGAAAAAAGGTATAAAACATAACTTGTGTGTTATAATGTGCTCTACATTTTCTGAGCAGTAAGTTTTTAACCATCTCTTGCGGTTTAGCAGATATGCAAAATTCCGTAAGATTCATTCAGAATAAAGTACTTTTCAGAGGCTATTCCCAGAAAATTCAAGATATACATTTTATTTGTCAGGTAAATATCTGTAATATACGATATTTTAATCAAAATCGTTAGAGCCTTTTTTAGAAAATCAAAATTTTCGAAAAAAGTTCCATGTAAAGAGTAGTGGGGGTGGGGGGATTTTCTTGAAAAGCTTCGTGTCGTATCCTTGGAAGATACCAAACCTAAATACCAAAATTTAGTTTTTAACGGACTTTTCGTTTTTGAGCTATGCTGTCCACACACACACACACACACACACACACACACACACGCACCTTTTTGTAAAAATGCTATTTTTGGATTAAGGGGGACCCAAAACACGTATTTCCGGTGAAATCTCGGTATCGAATTTTTGGTTGGAATACAATACCTTCTCTATATACTATGTACATAGTTCGTATAGAGAAAGTAAAAAGGGTAACCTTCAAGAATATGGAAGAATGGAGTATAGAAATCATGAAGTGCCAAGTAAGAAACGATAATGGATGGATAGGACAGAATGATTTTTGCCAGTATGAAACGATGTCAAGTTTAATGTGTATTTGGCTGTCGAGGTTTTTAAACATTGTAAAAACTGACTAATAAGTAAGAATTAATAAGCCTTAGTATTAAACCCATGGTGTTAATTACGTTGCATTTTATAGGCCAAATGGCGTCACAATTTCTCCTGTGTATGGAGTAGGAATGAGGTTATAGTAAGAGGAAGTCGTTCCGGGAGAACTTCTGTGTGAAAAAATGAGTTATTTTAAACGAACTACTTCCACGAAAGATCGGAGCTACTTCCATGAGGATTGTGATGATGGAATTAGTTCCGATAAAGGAAAGGGCTCTTTTCCTTTTTTTTTTTTTTTTTATTTTTTTTTATAGTGTTACTACTTGTGGCACCACAGGCAATGACACTGATGACCCACGGAATGAAGATGGAGCACCGGTGGAATGCGATGGCGGGGGAAACCGGAGAAAACCCGCCACATTGTCCACCACAAATCTCCGATGCAGTCGCTTGGGATCGAACCCGGGCCATCTAGGAAGGAACGGGCTCGACCCATCATTACCAGCTGGTTACAGATTCTGCAGAAAGGATACTTTCGTTATAAGATCAGCAAAGAACAACTGCAGCAATGTTTAAACACAGAGTATCAATAGTAACATATTTTTAATAGTAGTATGCCTAGGATTTAAAAATTTTATATTAACAATAAAGCTAATACATGGAATAATGGTGCAGTGTACTGGAAGTGCCTAGCACGCCAAATCGGGAGCCTCGAGAATCCAGAAGACGACATCCCATCTTCATCATTACATGCGGTTAAGCAAATTACTTACACAAGGTATGTTGATTACTTTTTACTTAAATATCCCCGGGGAGGATGGGGCAGGTTGCACAAAAATGAATTCGCTTGGTTTTGTTATATGCGTTATCAAAAAAACACGTAAATTTTCAAAGTGTATGTATACTTCAACTGCACTTATCTTTTGACCATTCATGCTTTGCAATGGCTAATATAACTTGTATTTAATAGCCCATTACATATCATACATGTATGGCCCGAAAAAACAAACACAAGCACGTGACTTTAAATTGTGTAAAAATCTACCTTCAGGGTTTTAGGAAAATAATGGTATCCTCGCTTCCTTTAATCCATCACCGCAGCTTTAGGAAGCATTCTGCTGGTCCACACAGTGCATTTAGGTACAGCAAGCTGCGCCGTGGTTGAGTGGTTAGACCGCTCGCCGCTAGGCGGCCCGGGTTCGATCCCAAGCGCCCGCATGTTGGATTCGTGGTGGACGAAGCGGCGTCTGGGCGGGTTTTCTCCGGTTTCCCCCACCTCTCATTCCGCCAATTGCTCCAACATCATCTTTGCAATCATCAATTTCGCTTATATTCATATCATTCACTTCCTAATCTTCATGCCTGGCCATGGGCCTACCCCTCGCATTATGTGGTTTCTTACCGTTGGCTATCTGGCAGGCTTCTGACTCCTAGGCATTGGCTTTTAAGTCCTAGGGGGTGTCAGTCCTACAAATACGAGGGTAAGCCGATTACGAAACGAAACGAAACTAGACGGTATATGTATCTGTTTACATTTTCGCGCTTGCAGTGGCGTTCTGTTTTATCTGCACATTTCTAGACGATTCATACATGAATATATAATTGAGCATTATGTTCATGGTTTGTAACAGCTATGTTGAAATATGCAGCTAGCTAAAGTTAACATCATTTTAATAATATTTGCAATATTTAGTCCTCTCCAATGATTGATTTAGTCTCATTGGCAATAAGTACTGGAAGAATTCTGGCTCTAAACGTAAATGCTCCCACATTTCATGACACTGTTTCCAGAGTTGCTAATGTTGCATGGAATTGCCTAGCAATGTCCTCAAATGGCAAATTGGCTCCCCACATACCCACAATTCTTCCCCGAAATATTTGCATACTTCGCGTGAGTGAGTGAGCTGCCTTTACACACACCACTACTTGGTCGAACAACAACGGCAGAACGCTCTTACATATCCCTCCCTGCTAAGTTCACGCCGATAGACAAGGTTGATATATTGAACCGAGGGTACCAATTTGAGACGTATAGCATAATAAATGATGATAGGAAATTCAATGTACAAAACAATGAATGAAAATTACGAATATGTTTAGAGGATGCCTAGCATCAATTTGTAAAAGAAGTTTCATTACAATTAATTCTCAAGCCAACGCAAAAGAGAGTGATTATTGCGGTTAAGTGGAAGAAAATAAATTATTTCAACTTAAAAGTAAATCCCGCAAGGATAAGTGCAGCTTCTGTCTATTCCTTTGAAGCGTTAAAGAGGACTTTCTATTTTGCGAAGCACCTAAAGGTATCGTGTTTCTCGTTTTTGGGTGTCCCTTTACGGTTACAACTTTATGGCGCACTTCTGAAGTACTCAAAATAATTGGTTGCCCGCTCGTCGCAATAATCACATCCCTGTTGCTTTTTTTTTCTCTTATTTTTTTCAATTTGGTCGCGCACATCGCTTAGACTGAAATTCTTCTTGTTATTCATCTCCTCTTCCCCTGAGTTATTAGGGGTTTGTTTTGATACACTCCAAGCGTCTCATGTCGTTTGTATTAATTAACTGACCGACCGATACTCATACCAGCCGTTGCTTTGGAGGTAGGCTTTTCTGATATGAAGATTCTAGAAAGTTTCAGTGCAACTAACCTTCCAGAACCATTTGATATCTAGCGCACTTCTTCGGGACACTCCATGCAAATGAACTTTCTATACCTACCGTTGGTAACAATGTGTGCGTGTCACTCCCCGCTTTTCTGTTACATCATCTTCCATGCTGCTATATTGCAAGAAAAAGTTCAAGTTGGATTATATCGGCACATGCTTAAACACCTGATCCTAGAGTCATCGCGTACATCCAAGAGGCGCATTTTTGTCTGGAATAGGTAATAGTTTAATAGTATACTCAGTTTAAATAGTGGCATATTCTCTATGTTTCTTTCCTGCCACTTCCGATTTGTTGATTTCGATTGGTTTTCTGTTTCCTGCTTTATTTATCTCCCCTCTCTCTCTCTCTCTCTCTCTCTCTCTCTCTCTCTCTCTCTCTCTCTCTCTCTCTCACACACACACACACACACACAAATATCTGGAGTTGAGGCTCGAAACTGAATCTCCCCGTGTCGTAAATATACTTGTATAGGGCATGGTAACATGCAAACCAATATTTTATTTCTAGATATTCATATTGTCAATGTAAATAATATGTTTGTATATAAATGATATGCAGAATACAAATAAAACTGAGAAAGCCATTAAGAAGTATAGAAGAAACTGTTGAACTTATTAAAAATGTACACAGAAAAGTTAGATTAGAAAAATTACAAAACCAGTATATTCCAACTTTAAGTTTTCAATTTTCACCTTAATCATTATGATAATACATAAAGCTCACTTTGTCTGCACAAAAAAATAAATTGGAGATATTCTAAGAAAAGGAATGGTTACACTCGTCGATAAGCAATGAAAGCATAAAGACAGAACATGAACTTAGTGACTGAATTATTAAACACCAATAAAACAAAAAGACCATTGTGTATCCTAGAAATTCAATACCAGCTCGCCATTAAGAGATGTATGAAAGAAGCTAATTGATTTGTCAGTTACGTGGGCACCAAGCTTTAAAATGCTGATAAAGTTCACCATGAGCACGGCCACACCAAATAAACTTTAGAAAGACCGAGGAATGACGCGGTGTGGGCGAGTACCGCAATCAAGTCTCTTCACGTCCTAAATTGGGACACTTCTAAGGCATTTTTCCGCAGCTTGTACAAATACAGCCTAGGAAAGTGAAAGACGAGGCCAGCTAGATATCTCATTTGCCAAGAATCAGGATTTCCTGAGGCTGCTTCCTGCCCTGCCAGCCTTAAACAGATATGTGAATTGAAAACTTTTCAATTCCATTATACAAACATGCCGATTGAAATACAGATAGTTATTTAAAACGACAGTCAATCGTGATATTTAATCCCGCCCCCCCCCACTCTTACATATTTTGTAGGAATCACCAAACTCTTAAATAGAGTCGATTATCGCGCAAATGGTAAGAGTGCTATATAACCTGATTTAAATTTCTTCTCTTTAATTTGCAAGCATATGAGGTGTGAACGTTATACGAGAAAACCTTCGCTTAAGGTGATGCACCGGTGAAATTTCATCAACAACTATTTCTTTTCGCATTTTGACTACCAATTAACTGAAGCTATAGATAAATTGGTAGGCGAATGTTTATTAATAGGCACTCTCAATTTTAAACCTTATTTTCTTGAACATTTTTCCAGCACTTTTCCATACTCCATACTCACTCCACGTAATTTTTCACTAACTTGTTTAAACATTTTTATATTTCCTCTCAAAAGCATATCAAAGAAAATGGATATATGTTTTTTTTTTCCAAATAATGGTCCAATTTTGAGAAATAAATTACTAAATTATGATAACTCATTAAATTTGGAAAGCATGAAAAATTATGTTTACACTAATTAGGAATAATATAAAAAATAATATGACAGATCTATTTGTAAACTCATTTTTTGTAAAACTGCATTTTATATGTGAATATTTTAAAAAATGCATCATGTGGATCATTTTTATAACAATGCATTTAGCCAATAAAAAGTGTTGTTTACATAACCATGCAAGTTAGAATTTAGATATATGGAAACAATATCACTATTATTAGATATGTACAATAACTGGTGTAAATTTCAAGAGATTTCTTACAAACTTTGGACTTTCCAAATTTCACTAATGCCTCACCTTAAGGAAGAACATCATATTCTATGCTAACACATTTGATGAAATGTAGAAACGATATTTACAAAGTAGCTCAAGTTAGACATCGCTTTAAGTATGACTGTACATTGCGCAGATTATGATCTAAAGTGGATGATTAAGAACTGACATTTAAACACCGTCAAGAACCATGTTTAACCTCAAAATTAATACTATAATGGTTCACGTTAACAATTCTTTGGTCAGTCTTTTGAGACCGTGCAAAGCCCAAAGGTATGTAACCAGTTGCTGGTGCCTAGGCCGGTTGCGTGTGTTCCCTTTTCACGTTCCAAAACACTCACTGACCAAAAAATATATTGTTCCCTGGACAAAATATCGGGAGACATTTATTCGAACTTAAAATGATAATCTATGTCTCTTCGCAACAATCCTTTCAAATTTTAATTTTCCAAAGTAAAACAGCTGAAAAATGCTTATTTTATTATAGGATAGAAATTGTTTGACAGATTATTATTCAAAGTAAGTGTATGCCATTTCATATTGTAAAGCAATAAGTGAAATAAACGCATAAATAATGAATAGATTTAAGTTAATTGTATGCATGCCGTACTTTATTTGTAATTTAAAAAAGTCAGAAAAACATATATACTTTTCTTTGGTTCTTTGATTTTTCTACATAGTCATACACTAAATTACTCTACACGTATATGCAATAAGCACAAAAATACCTTCATCCAATGGATTTGAGATTATATAAATCGTTGTGGAATTCAAAGAGCTGAATTGCTTGATATTGGAAATATTATTTAGGTGTAATTCATCCCAGCCATCAATTAAATCAGCTACAATCTGGGGACGATTGTAATTGCCCTACCATATTGTTAACACTTGCACTGCAATAAGGCGTTCCGAAATTGTTGATGCATCATCCTACAAGCCTACTCTTTAAGACTGCGGCAACCGATGGCGTTGGCTCTGTGGTAACGTGTATTACTCTTAATCGGGAGCTACAAGATTCGATTCCCGGTGCCCATTAACTGTGACCATGGGTTTTTCGTGGTTTTTCCGAGTCGGTAGGCGAATACTGGAATTGTTTATTTTCTATCATGACATTCTGTCATATTTTCTTCACTATTATCTGTTTCACGATTGAAGGACCAGGCGACGGTATTCGGTGTGTTGGGAGGTCGAAGTACAACGAACTCCGTTGGCACGTGCAGTGCTTTACCGAGGTATAGGGAGCCCCTCAATAAGGTGTACTTTTGTGTATACTGTAAGGATACACTACATGCAAACCATGCATAGCATAAACATAAACATATGCTGTATATAATCATAAAGAAAACATAAAAATTGATAAGTTTCGTTCATGGGGATGAACTGAGAAAACATAACGAGTTAAGGATTAATGGAACTATTTCGGTGCCTAAAATGTTTAACGCCAATGTATCTGCGAAACACTTTAGAAGTGAGGTTCAACTATATATAGATAATATGAAATTCAAAGCATGCTTTCAAAGCTCGAAGGAAACTGTGGAAGTATTATCCGAAATCGAGCTTCTACTGCAAGAGAAAATGAGAAGTTCTCAATTGGCCACAACATGGTAGCTTCTTTTGGTGCCGTAGTTCTTAAGCAACCAGGGTGTTTTGCTGTAAATGGCGACATTTAGTTGGTCCTATGCAGGACTTTAGACAGCGTGTATCCTGCAATCAATAATATGAGAGGAAGGATGATCAACTTCCTAAAACGAGGAAGGTCCTTCTGTTAAACAGTGTTCGCTGTCCTTTTCCATAAGCGTTGAATCTTGAGTATATTATGCCTCTATTATAACTACATTATTCTGCCTACCCCCTATGCGTTTTGAAAATGGAATGATTACACTTGTATTTTCTTTCTTTCTTTCTTTATTTACATTATCCTTTCGCTTCATGCGTAATTAGCCGACGTAATGAGTTCCATTATTTGTACTCATAACAGATTAATTAGTCCTCTTGTATAATAGAGCTGCCGTTTACATATGCGGAATGCATACATTTAGGAGCAATTGAGGGGGTCAGTGCAACAGTGGTCTAACCCATCGTTTTAAAAAATGGAGAATAACTCATTTAAACACACCTGATTTCTTTAAGAATAATGAAAACCTCATTTTAATCGAACTGATTGTTCACTGACACTTTTCCAGATTATTACACAACAAAACATTGAGTATTGTTAACATAATGTTGAGATATACCTAACAATGTTTATTAGTGTGGTGCAAATCTTTTTCTAGGTTAGACCACTGTTGCGCTGACCCCCTCAATTTCCCTACACGTTCTCTCCCCCCCCCCTCCATATCGGACCATGAATGAGATCGGTGAAATGATACTCAAATGATTTTGGGGTCAATTGAACTTAAAGTTACTCAACCTTCGTCCTCTAAGGATAAGCGGAAACCCCGAAAAAAATCTTACTCTTGGCGAAATTCGAACTCACAACCTCTTGAATGTAAGGCAATTATGGTCCCGCCACTTCCGAGGAGGAGTCACGCTGTTATCTACGACAGAAAAGTTAACGATTCGTTTAGCCATGATGATGTATTTATAAAACAAAAGGCGGAAGCAACAAATACGTGATGTTGATTGCAAATCAATTGAACTACAATTGGTAGAAGTCACCTACACTTATAAGAAAAAAAAATCGTATGTGCTCCATTCACATAATTTTCTCTACAAAATATTGTTAAAAAAGAGAATTCCTTTCTCTATATCCTGGTAATCGAGATAAATAAGAGAGCAAAAAAAAAAAAAAAAAAAAGGAGAGATGAAACAAAAGATGGCCTCGCACTTGAGAAATATTTAAGTAACTTAAAACTGATACCAATAACAAGGAATATTTCGAAAACGGTTAACCCTAAAAGAAAAAACAGTATATGACAAATTATGTGCTTTAACGAGATATGCTCTTTTGTAGTAAGTTTTGTCCATCTCTTACGGTTTATGCAAAGTTCATCCAGAATGAAGAGGACTTCAGGTTCCAGAGCATTCAAAATATTAGTAAATATCTTTAATATACGATATCTTAATCTAAATAGTTAAGAGCCATTTTTGAGAAAACCAAAATGACCAAAACGTTTTTCTTGTAACGGGTAATTTGAGGTGGGGGCACTTTCTTAAAAATCCTCGTATCGCATCCTTGGAAGGTACTAAAATGAAATACCAAATTGTTATTTAATGGTTATTTCGTTTTTGAGCTATGCCGTCCACAGACACCCATGCTCTCATACACATTTTCTAAAAATGATTTTTTTGGACTCATGGAACCTCAAAACGTATATTTACGATGAAATCTAGACATTCAATCTTTGGATGGAATACAACACCTCCTCTATCTAACGTAATTACTTGTAGAGAAAGTAATATTTCATACCTCCTTTTTAAAGTTTATGTAAGAACAAAAATAATGTCTAACAGATTAAACACTTTTTACACGATGTAACTAATTTGTAGTACTTATCAATATTGCTATTATAATCAGAAGTTGAGATTCCCAGTGCAATTCATTGCTATGAAAACAAAAGAAATACCAATAGGCACGCTAAAAAGCCGTCACAATACATCTATTTTGACCAATTAGTACAATTTCTTGGACTCATCAATTTCCTACTTGTTAGAACAAAACAGTATATTCTTCTTGTTAATATCTACATTTGTTTTTTTTTTTTTTTTTTTTTTTTTTTAACCATTTTCCAGGCCTTTTTTCTTTCTCTTCACATACTCTGTACATAGTGCATAGCATTCCACCCAAAAATTCGATACTGAGACTTCACCGGAAATAGACATTTTAGGGTCCCCTGAATCCAAAAAAGTACTTCTAGGAAAAGGTGTGTGTGTGTGTGTGTGTGTGTGTGTGTGTGTCCGTGAACACAATAACTCAAAAACGAAAAGTCGGTAAAATACTAAACTTGGTATATAACATTTGAGGAACATTTTGAGGAAAACCTCCCACTCCAAACTGCCCTTCACATGGAAAAAATGTCGAAAATTTTGACTTTCTCAAAAATGGCGCTAACGATTATAAATTAAAATACTGAATATTAAACATATTTACGCGACAAATAAAATGTATATCTTGAACTTTTTGCTGAATATACTCTTAAATATTTCTTTATTCCGGAACGGGTTTTGCATAGCTAGAAAACCGTAAGCGACAGACAAAAACTTACTACACAAAAAATGTAAATCTCGCTGAAACATTACAATTTATGTCATATACATTTTTTCGTGGAGTTGATCATTTTTTAGATATTCCTCGTTATTGGTTTCAGTTTTAAAATACTTAAGTCTTTTCACATACGGGAATTTGTCAACCCCTGGCAATGCAAAGAAACGGAATTCATTATTATAGCGACCAGCTTTTAAAGTATTTGATTATCGTTTTATCCTAGTGTATTCCCTATTTCCCTTCTACTTACAAAAAAAAAAATATATATTTCTGCTTATGTTTATCTTAACTAGGATGAAGTAGATAGAAGAATATGCTTTTTAACAATAAGTTTTACAGAGATGTAGAGAAAGTCATATGAATGGAACGCATCAGATTTTTCTTTTACCCATTTGCAGATTGAAGCATATGCCAATTCATAGTATTATTTTTAAATCGTTGGATTAGCTTGTCACATTCATTTTTGCAAACCTCTTCAGTTTCCTCATCTTTGGACACGTTATCTATTATTTTTTCCAGCGTGAAGCAAACATAAATCAAATTACTAATATAGCTATAAAAACTACAAAATAACTTGTAAATATAACCTTATTTACAACATACTGTACCATAGCAATACATATAGGCGAACCGCCTTTTAAACTGTAACATCTATCTCCAATAATAAATATAATAAAACACTTCAGTTAATTTCTATTTAGTATAAAGACCCACCGTGCAATAACAATACGGCATAAGGGAATCTCAGAATTTGAAAAAAAACAACAACGAAACGCAAGGGCAATCAAGTTGCTGTAATCAGTTAACGGTAGAACGATTTGTAAATAGCTTCCACCCTCTCTCTCACCCTCCTTATTTAAACCTTAATCTTACATACAGCAGACAATTGGAGGTCAGATTACGGTATACTCTTTGAAATCAAGTGTACTCTCAAATATGACAGTTTGGTATCGACATTATGAACAAGAAATACTCATCTTATTTCCTTAAGAATTAATT
Organism: Hymenopus coronatus; assembly: GCA_030762935.1. NCBI lineage: Eukaryota > Metazoa > Arthropoda > Insecta > Mantodea > Hymenopodidae > Hymenopus > Hymenopus coronatus. Next base: position 136,369,973 of record CM060897.1, read on the forward strand.
AAGCCATACAGATTAATGTTTAATATTTTTGTTCCATTTTTTTTTTTCGGTTTGTGTGTTTTATTTCTCCCTTTTGTGTAACCTTTATATTTTGTTTTTACATAAGCGATGACACCTATACCCACTTGTGACAATAAGCATTTAGAAAACATAAACTTTTATTTTAATACTGTGCCTTCTGTGTTTTAATGTACTTTCACTGTACCAGCAAACACTGTGTTAATTAAGGTTTAGAGTAAAATTACTGACAAAATAAAAACAACTACATCCTAATGCACAAAGAACTAAAGAACTCGAAAGGAATCATTAGTCAAGCTCTTTGTGTACAGTTTGGCACTATATATGCGCAAGCTTGGATTCGCTACAAAATAGGAAAAGTGATTGGAAACATTTGAAATGTGTATATGGAGGACATAAACGTTAATTGGCAAAACGCGTATAAGTGAAGAAAATGAAATAGAAAACTGATTTGCAGGGGGGAAATACTACAACACTAGATGAAAAAAAAAATCTGATCCGTTCTATTCACATAACTTTCTATACATCTCTGCAACAAAGTATTGTTAAAAAGCTTATGTTTCTATTTATTTAATGCTAATCCACAAAAATTAGCAGAAATAGTCTTATTACTTGCTTCCTTGTAAGAAGAAGAGAAATAAGGGAGTACCACAGGTTAAAGTGATAGTCAATACCTGGTTGGTATGTGACTGAAGTTCCTTTATTTGTATAGACAGGAGTTGACAAATGCGTGTATGAGAAAAGTAAAGTTTTTCAAAACTGAAACAAGGAATATCTCAAAAGCGATCAACTCCACGAAAAAAATGTATATTATGTAAATTGTGTGTTTTAATGTGCTCTACAGTTTTGTGTGGTAAGCTTTTGTCCATCTTTTACGGTTTAACAGTAATGTAAAATTCCGTAAAATTCATCCAGAATAAAGTAGCCTTCAGAGGCTATTCCCAGAACATTCAACATATACATCTTATTTGTCCGGTAAATATCTTTAATACACGATATTTTAATCAAAGTCGTTAGACCCATTTTTGAGAAAATTAAAAATATCGAAAAAAGTTCCATGTAAAGGGTATTTGGGGGTGGGGGATTTTGTTGAAAATCTTCGTGTCGCATCCTTGGAAGATACCAAACCTATATACCAAGTATGGTTTTTAACGGGTTTTTCATTTTTCATCTATGCTTCCCACAGGCACACACATACGCACAGACAGACGCATACACGAACTTTTTCCAAAAAAAAAAATTGGATTTAGAGGGTCTCAAAACATATATTTCCGGTGAAAATCGGTATCGAATGTTTGGATGCATTTCAATACCTTCTCTAAACACTATGTACATAGTACGTGTAGAGAAAGTAAAAATCTGATGTGTTCCACTCACATGACTTTCTGTACATTTCTGCTACAAATTATTCTTAAAAACTTTATGCTTCTATTTACTTCATGCTAATCGAGAAAAAATCACAGAAATAGTCTTATTATTTGCTTCCTTGTAAATAGAAGCAAAATAATGGAGTACCTTAGGTTAAAGTGATAGTCAAAAGCTGGTTGCTATGTGACAGAAGTTCCTTTGTATGTATGGACACGAGTTGACAAATTCCTGTATGAGAAAAGTATAAGTATTTTAAGGCTGAAACCAAAAGCAAGGAATATCTCAAAAACGATCAACTCCACGAAAGAAATTATATAACATAAATTGTGTGTTTTAATGTGCTCCACATTTTTTTTGTATGGTAAGTTTTTGTCCATCTCTCACGGTTTAGCAAAATTCCGTAAAATTCATTCAGAATAAAGTAGTCTTCAGAGGCTACCCCCAGAAAATTCAAGATATACATATTATTTGTCAGGTAAATATCTTTAATATATATTTTAATCAAAATCGTTAGCCATTTTTGAGAAAATCAAAATTTTCGAAAAAAGTTCCAAGTAAAGGGTAATTGGGGTGGTGGGATTTTCTTGAAAATCTTCGTGTTGCAATCTTGTTATTAAACGGTGTTTTCGCTTTTTAGCTATGCTGTTCACAGACGCGCGCGCGCACACACACACACGGACTTTTTTGTATAAATGCTTTTTATGGATTCAGGGGGATCCAAAACATGTATTTCCGGTGAAATCTCGATATCGAATTTTTGGGTGAAATGCAATACCTTCTATGTACAAAGTACGTGTAGAGAAAGTAAAAATGCTTAGTAGCCGATGCACTGTAAGAAATGGTGAAAGTTGGGTCAATAATAGCGGCTGAAAGATTAAGCTCATATACAGATACGAAGATGAAAGCGGAAATCAGGAAATAATGGAAAGGGTGGTTTGCAAGAAAATTATGGATGGTTAAATATCACTTAAAAAAGCAAATATCAAATAACACTATCTGTTCAGTGTATAATGACCCTGAAGAAATTCGGCCGTGCCTGTAATACACAAGTAGGTATAATGGATTGCGATAAGGCCGGGAGGACAATTTAATTCACTTACTTTACGAGTAAACTCTTCCTGCTCGTACATCCAACGGATGCATAGCATGTACTTTATCATACCTCCAATTGCTTCGATCGTTGCACGCGCAAAGCCAACGAGAGAATACAAAGAGCAAAAGTAACGATTTTATCAACGTTGCCTATTGTTGACAACAGGAAGGGATTTAAATGATTACTATTCAGTGACACACCCTTAATATGTAAGTAGAACTACATTTACAAAATAAGAACTGAAGCTTTCCTGGCGACGTGTTAATTCAAAATCTTCTCGGGCTTCTAGCTTACCTGGCTAGAAGCCCGAGAAGATTTTGAATTACATTTACAAAGATCATTATAAGCAATGATAGTTTGCAAAAGTTACTTTCACATTTAACTTGTGTTATGTGTTTATTTATATGAGCTTATTTACTTATTTTGTAAGCATGTTGATTACACTGCTATAATTCAGAGCTCTTATGGCCACTTAGTTTTAGGCTAAAGCTCGTTCTTATAAAAAGAAAATTTTATGTATTCAATCATTTACCAAGTATTGCATCATTTATTACGTTTTAAAGATTAAATACTTTGTCAAAATTTAATCCACATAAAAACACAAATTTTATAGTTAGAAAATTAGCAATAAAGTATTCACCACAATGATATTCCACTGCTGACGTAGTACGTTGCAAGACACCATCCAAAGTGCTATCCAATGCTTCTAAAAGTGCAAAACTGCTTCGGTCATACAGAAAGAATTAGTGTGTCTAGTAACTGTTCGATATTTACACTTGCATGACACAAAACTGATTTGGGGAGTTCGTTCAAAATCTACGGCCTCATGACGCCATGTATGCGTCCGTCCATCCGTCCGTAACACTTTACAAACGAATGAGAGAAAAGAGGTAGGCAATATCCCATGAAAACCAGATAAACACCTGAACTTCTGCGTTTTAAGCATCACCTGTAATTTCTAGAGCTAACATATTTATTTTATTCCAATTTTCGTTAGGAGCTATAACAGTCTCTTCTGGATTGATGCGAAGAGCCTATTTAGAAGATCCTCATATATCAGTTTCAATTATTATCTGCTCCTCGGATGACATGAGAGTTGATTAATTTATTTTGCAATTTTCAACATCTATCGGTCACGAAAAAAGAGGCACTATTCGCATGTCATCAGAAGTGGAACATAGGAAAATTAACATCTTAAAGATATATAAATTCTAACTAAGCATATACAAATTGCTCAAAGGAAGAGAATAAAACCTGTAAATAAACGTTAATTTAAAAATAAAAATATAATTCATCGTGCTGATAATAAGCCGTTGGAAATGATGGGTTACTTGAAAGGAATGGAGAAAAGGTACGGTTATTTTCTGTTACGTTATAATTATTATTACAACAGTGGGCGAGTCAAAAAGTAACCAGATACTCAGAAAATAATAATGACGATCGGCGGAATATTTTGTATTACATTCACAATACCTTCTATATGCTTTAACATTTATTTTTGTATAGCTAATACAAACGATTCCTACGAAGACGAATTTTTCCATAGTTCAAGTTAATCGAAATAAACCTTCCCAAAAATAATTTCATTATACACTTAGCCCTAGGTACAGGAAGGATACGCAAAACAGAATCAAAGATTTCACTACATGGTGAATTTGAAACTCCATACTCTTTAGAAAAAGTCACATGAATTGAAAAATTACAACAATCTCGGCAATGGCTGATGCCACAAGATAAAGTCATTGCCAATATTTGTGTGTTTAAAAGAGATCTAAATCTTTTCCCTGTAAGGTTTTTCAAAAAAAATCATCCCAAAGCCAAGCTCTCTTCATATGGACAAAATTTCCGATATTTTTGATGTTCATAAAAATGGCTCGCTCTAACGATTTTGATTAAAATATATTTTAAGATATTTTCATGGCAAATCAAATGCACATCTTGAATTTCCTGCGAAGAGTCTGTGAAGCTTTCTTTTATTTTGAGTGATCTTTGTATAGCTGGCAAAACGTAAGACATGGACAAAGTTTAACTATACAAAGTGTAAATTTCATTTAATCACACAATTTATAATTTTTGCGGCATTAATCACTCTGAGATATTCTTAGTTATTAGTTTGACTTTTCAAACACTTAAAATGTTCCAGCTGGTAAATCGCTATTGGTTTTCCTTTATTTTTTCCTGGTTGTCACGCAAGGAGAACGGATTTTATTTTATAGCTGCAACGAAATGTACAATAAAACATTTTTTGCAAATATTTATAAATTAGATAATTTTGTTAATGCCAATTTACAGGATCATGTTGGCGCCACAGGAAGGTGTGGAGGAATTTTGACCCGCAGGAGTTATTTAACTCTTGATTAGTATTACAGGAGTCAATCCATGTGAAAGATCTAATACTTGATTAATGTTTTAAGTATTACTTTTTGACACATCGATAAAAATTAATATATTTTGAGAAGTGAATATAAGTTTATCTTTGCATATTATTCCTGTAATTTGTGAAAAATGTACGAATATATCCGGGAATAAATGGAATTGGCTTAAAGACGGTATTTCAACTCTTAACACAACGTAATTCTTTGCGAAGGATAGACGTCCATGTTGAGAAAATTTCTTTTCAAGTAAAAGCAGTGCTGAAGTTTGTTAAAATCTGTTGCAGGAGTTATCCTTTGTTACATAATATTCAAATTATTTTTAAAAATTATGTTTATTTAATAAATAAATGAACAATGTTTACTCGTTTCCAATGTCTCTCAAACAGATACCTGGTCAAAATACTAAAGGTATTTAATTTTAAATTTTCATTACACTTGCAACTCGCCGTCTGGTGTACGTAGTGTCCAAATTGGGATTAAAATTAAGGGCCACTGGTGACATATCAAAATAACTTACCTGTGATCCTTGTATTCATACTACGTCTCATTGAGTGAAACTTTCTGTTCAAGAATCCTCTTAGCAAATTATTGTCTGTTTCAGGGACACAGAGGACCAAACTACGCCACGTACAGCTCTGGTTGTAGTAGCACCAAGTGACATGCCTGTCGATAAGATTCCTGATGTCCTCAGGGAGCATCTCGACTTATTAAAGGAGCGCATTAATACTTTTGAGCAGAAGGCCACCCAAAACGTTTCCAATATTCCTGTGGTAGGAGTGGTTGCGGGGGAGAAAGCTCCCTCGGAAACAGACACCGTGATCCATACACTCACTTCTTCACAATACATCGTGCACTAGATCACATGGAATCTGATGCTCCATAGAATAATTAATTTTACAACATGTACTTATTTCAATTTGAAAATATACCTTGATTACAGAACAATGTTTATTTCACACGTTTATAAGAATATTGCTTACAAAAGTAGTTTCAATGTAAATGTCTCCTTACGGTAGAACCATATGGAACATGCTATATAGAAACAAATCAGGTTTTTTCTTTTTTCAAAATTATAGGAACTGCCTTAGTAATTCCTACAAATGTCATCAAGTACCCATTTTTTTTAATACATTATAATCAGATAATCTCTTTTAGTGACATTTTAATCGTGGTTGGTGCAAGATTGATAAAGAGGCCTCAGAGCAAAATTAAGCGGTCTTTCACGCCCAGTATAGAATGGAACGCTGAGAACCACAGCAGTTAAATAGCGTCCATAAATAAAACGCCATTTCCATTTTGCCGCACACTGTCTTAGCCGGTTTCTTCAACAGCCTCGTGTTGCGGGGTCCGACACATTTTGGTGCTACAGTCTCGGTATCCCACGCCATATAACGTCCAGCTTTCTGTGTACGTGTTTCTGGCAACATGCTCCCGCACTTTTATTCATTTCCACCAAGTAGTTCATGTTTTATGCTAATTTATCCATCTCGTCCTTAAGATTTTGCACACCAGTGTATAATTTACCCTCTTAATAAAATAAACCGCATATATAATATAAAAATTATCTTCAACAAACAAGACGATGAAATAAGGAAATATTATTTAAACATGCGAACGTAATAATTGCTAATACTGACTTGCCATAACATAACTTACAGTAATATATGATATGTTGCTTCTCTCTAACATAGTATATTTGCAGACTAAGTAGGAAAATTAAAGGATATTGTATAAGTGATAAGAGTATTATTTGCAGAACATTTTATGCAAAAGATTTATGTGTAATGTCAGGGTATGGATTACAAAGCTTTCTTAGGAAGCCTCTATATAAATCACTTAATTAGAGAATTTGCTGGGGATATGGTTATTTACAAGAGATATGAGACCATATAATTAATGTAGATTAATATTCCGTCTTCATCATGAAATATCATGCTCTTCTCGCATGTGAGCAGATTCGGTCTGAGTAATGATACTCAACGTACCCGCATGTGATGAGAGGTGGAAACACGTAATTCATCAAAGACTGGAATTTAAACATATAGCCGTATATGTATATATATTCACACACAGCCATTTTTAAAGGTCTTCAAGAATAAACCATTGGCCAGCAGAAATTCAAGTTATGAAGAAGACTATAATGCTAATTGTTTAAATTGCAGTCTTTAAGGATTTTTATTATTACATGATAAACTGCTTTTGGCAAGGCTGCAATATAGGTGAGTAAAGGGACAGAAAATGTATGAAGAGTGCGGAACAGGGAAGAACGTTGGGAGTTGTAACAACCGAAAAGAATATGATTCAGGTCGGCGCTTTCCCCGGGTCAGAAGGGCATGAGATGAAGACGATACAGATGTTGAGGGTAACATCCATGACCAAGTCGTATCCGGATCAATGTAGTAAGATGTCGGTGTGCTGCGGTGTAGCCGGAGAACCAGGGAATCTTGGGAACTTCTTCCTGGAGTGGCGTAATGTTTTCCTTTTGAAGTTTTGGATGGTTTCCAGGTATCGTTCCAGCTACGGTGAGCATTGGTATTTACAGATGGTTGAAAGTCTGTGCATGGAAGTCTGGTGCTTTGGAAGGTATTGTGATCGATACTCTGTTCAGGCAGGTGTCGACGATCTCGTTAGAATTTATACCTGTATGGCCGTTCCAGATAAAGGAACTTGCTGCTCCTCTTCAGTGGCTAAATGTACAACCTGAATTTCATGCAGATTGATACGTAATTCTTTGACGTCACTGTATAATAAAAAACAATTGCCTTGCTATCAAGTAATTATGGACATTCTACAATACTTTAATTAGCTAAATCACATGTTTTATATAAGCAACATACTGTATTATTTATATCTTAAATTGTAATGTTAGCTGTGTTAACTTGTGCTAAGGCAAATAATTTATACCTTGGGAAGTATTCATTCAATTTATATGAAATTTGGTATTAATATTAACATTAAAACAATGCAATAAGAGTAAAATTTTCAGACAAATCTAAACAAAAGTACAGAAACTTGAAACGTTACTCCCAGTATCCCTTAAATAACTGTTGTGGTATCTGGATTAATTTCAGTACCAATTCATTGTTCGATAGGACCTCTCCGGTTAAAGAAAGATAAACATTAAAAACTCGGATGTATTCCACTCACATGACCTTCTCTAGCTGTTCCATAAAAAACTCTCCTTATACAAGATTATTTTTATATACGTCATTCTATTCAAGATAAACAATACCAGAACTGATCTTATTACTTGCTTCTTTTTTTATTTTAAGTAGGGGAATATTGTAGGCTCAAGCGATCTTTTAAAAGTCGGTCGCTAGGTGAAACAATTGAAATTCGGTTCTCTTAGTTTGCCAGGAGTAAGCAAACGATAAACGAAAAGAAAGACTTCTCCCATTTGAGAAACGTTTAAGTACTTTAAAACTAAAAGCAATAACTCGGAACATCTAGTAAACGGTTAACTCTATTAAAAAATAAAAAAGGTATTTGTGACATAAATTACGGTTTTAATGAGATCTACCTGTTTTGTGAAGTACGCTTTTGTCTATCTCTTACGACTTACAAGATATACAAATGTTATAGGAAAGTCATCCACAATGAAGAGGTCTTCAGAGGCCATTACCAAAATTCAAGATATGTATTTCATTTGTCATAAAAATTTCTTAAACATAACATTTTAATAAAAATCTTTATAGGCATTTTTTGAGAAAATCAACATTTTTGAAAATGTCCCAAGTAAAGGGTAGTTGGGGGTGGGGATGTTCGTGTTGCATCCTTGGAAGATACTGAACATAAATACGAAGTTTGGTATTTAACCGACTTTTCGTTTGTGAGCCTAGCTGTCCACAGAGAGAGAGAGAGAGACAGAGAGAGACAGATAGAGAGAAAGAGAGACAGAGATAGACACACACGAACATGTTTCTAAAATGCTCCTTTTTTGGATTCACGGGATGTCAAAACATGTACTTGAGGTGATGTCTCCGTACGGAATGTTTGGGTGGAATACAATACCTTCTCTATCTCTATGTCCACTGCTCAGACGGGTTAGAGAAAGTAAAAATCGGATCTGTTCCATTCACTTGACTTTCTTTACATCTCTATAACAAATTATTGTTAAAAAGCTTATTCTTCTATCTACTTCATGCTAATCGAGATAAACATTAGTAGAAATTGTATTATTATTTGCTTCCTTATAAGGAAATAATCTACGCTAAAGCGATAGTTGAGATCTTTTAAAAGTTGGTTGCTATATGATTGAAATACGTTTCTTTGCTGGCCAAAAATTGAAAAATTCCATATGAGAAAAGTTTTAACTATTATGAAAATGAAACCAATACCAATGTGTATAATATAAATTGTGTGCTTTAACGAGATTTACATTTTTTGTACGGTTTACGGTTTACCAGTTATGCAGTCATCCAACATAAAGACGTTATCAAAGGCTATTCCCAGAAAATTCAAGATATACATTTTATTTGGCATTAAAATATTTTTAATATACGGTAGTAAATCAAAATCGTTAAAGCCATTTTTGAGAAAATCAAAATATTCGAAATTTTTTTCATGCAAGGGGTAGTTTGGGGTGGAGAATTTTCCTCAAGATTTTCGTTTGCATCCTTGGTAGATACTGAACTTAGATAAAAAGTTTGGTATTTTACCGACTTTTTGAGTTATCGTGTTCACAGAAACACACGCGCGGACCTTTTTCTCAAAATACTTTTTTTGATACATGGGACCCTAAAACGGTGAAATTTCGGTGTGGATTTTTTTGTCGCAGGCAATACCTTCTCTGCCTATGACTATGTATACAGAAAAGAGAAAGTAACAATGCTATTATTTCATGTTGCTGCTATTGTATCCATCCTATAAAACGTGCAAATACCCCAATACGAAACAAACGTTAGGCTACTTGTACATAGGCAAGTAAAACGCCATCGTTCGCCAATGGATGAAATCTATACATTCATGCTCAGAGAAATACCGTAAATTGGTATAAATTTAATGAGCTAGAAACCTTGGGTCTTTAAACAATTTTGAGACTTTCTTGCAGCAGTTGCAACTTCAAGTAAAAAACGAATGTTATATGTAGGGGACACATACTATCCAGAAGCGTCTAAAAAAAAAATCTGATGTGTACCATTCACATGACTTTCTCTACATCTCTGCAACAATTATTGTTAAAAAACTTATACATCTATTTACTTCATGCTAATTAGAAACATTTAGCAGAAATAATCTTATTACTGGCTTCCTTGTAAGTAGAAGCGAAATAAGGGAGTATCATAGGTTAAAGTGATATTCAAAAGCTGATTACTATGTCACTGAAGCTCCTTTGTTTGTATGGACAGCAGTTGACAAATTCCTGTATGAGAAAAGTATAAGTTTTTCAAAGCAGAAATCGAAAACAAGGAATGTCTCAAAAAACTATTAACTCCACGAAAATAATGTATATAACATAAATTGTGTGTTTTAACGTGCTCTACATTTTTCATGCAGCAAGTTTTTGTCCATCTCTTATGGTTTAGCAGTTATCCAATATTCCGTAAAATTCATCCAGAATAAAGTACTCTTCAGAGGCTATTCCCAGAAAATTCAAGATATACATTTTATTTGTCAGGTAAATAGAGTTAGTATACGAAATTTTAACTAAAATCGTTAGAGCCAATTTTAAGAAAATCAACATTTTCGAAAAAATGTCTATGTAAAGGGTAGTTGGGGATGGGGGGATTTTTCTTAAAATCTTCGTGTCGCATCCCTGGAAGATACTAAACTTAAATACCATGTTTGGTATTTTACCGACTTTTCGTTTTTGAGTTATCGTGTTCACAGACACACGGACACACATACACACACACACACGCGGACCTTTTTCCGAAAATGCTTTTTTTTAGATAAAGGGGACCCTAAAACATATATTTCCGGTGAAATCTCGGAATCGAATTTTGGGTGGAGTGCAATACCTTCTCTATACACTATGTTCATAGTACGTAGAGAAAGTAAAAATCTGATGTGTTCCATTCACATGACTTTCTCTACATCTCTGCAATAAATTATTTTATTTACTTCATCTAATCCAGAAAAAAATTAGGAGAAATAGTCTTAATACCTGCTTCCTTGTTAGTAGAAGCGAAATAAGCGGGTACCATAGGTTAAAGTGATAGTGAAAACTGGTTGCTATGTAACTGAAGTTCCTTTGTTTGTGTGGACACAAGTATGAGAAAAGTATAAGTTTTTTTTTTAGCTGAAACAAAAAACAAGGAATATCTCAAAAACAATCAACTCCACGAATAAAATGTGTATAGCATATATTGTGGGTTTTAAGGTGCTCTACATTTGTTGTGTGGTACGTTTTTGTCCATCTCTTACGATTTAGCAGTTATGCAAAATTCCATAAAATTGACTCAGAATAAAGTAGTCTTCAGAGGGTATTCCCGTAAAATTCAAAATATATTTTATTTTTCAGGTAAATATCTTTAATATACGATATTTTTTATCCAAATCGTTAGAGCCATTTTTTAGAAAATCAAAATTTTCGAAAAAAATTCCATGTAAAGGGTAGTTTGGATTGGGGGGACTTTTCCCAAAATCTTCGTGTCCCATCCCTGGATGATACTAAACTTAAATACTAAGTTTGGTATTTTACCGACTTTTCGTTTTTGAGTTATCGTGTTCACAGACACACGGACACACTGACAAACACACACACACACACACAAACACACACGGACCTTTTTCTGAAAATACTTTTTTTGTATACAGGGGACCCTAAAACATATATTTCCAGTGAAATCTCGGTATCGAATTTTTTGGTGGAGTGCAATACCTTCCCTATACACTATGTACATAGTGCGTATAGAGAAAGTAAACAGTGTAGATTACTACAACTTTTGTCCGTAAATAACAAATGCTTCACATGCCACGGTAATGTATTATTACTCACCCTGTGTACCGACAAGGATAAGAGGTATCTCGGCCGAGTTCCTGAAATGTGCCATCTTAGTGTAGTAGTTGTAAATGGCGTTGAAACTTGCTTCGTTCTCCAGGCTGAACACAAAAATGACCGCATCCACCCACGCCGTAAACTGTAAATCAGAAACATAAAACACTATTAATAGTTTCCGTGAATGGAGAAAACTACTGATAGACATTAACACAATACAGAACATATAAACAATAAGAAGTTGTTTCTCACACAGTTCTGCAATTTCATAGAGGAAATTGTAACAAAGAGTACGTGACAAATAAATGACTACAAATCTGATGTGTACCATTCACATGACTTTCTTTATATCCCTGCAACAAATTATTCTTAAAAAGCTTATACTTCTATTTACTTTATGCCAATCAGAAAAAATTAGCAGAAATAGTCTTATTACTTGCTTCCTTGTAAGTAGAAGCGAAATAAGGGACTACCATAGGTTAAAAATGATAGTCGAAAGCTGGTTGCTATGTCAATGAAGTTCCTTTTTTATATGGATAGGAGTTGACAAGTTCCTGTATGAGAAAAGTATACGTTTTTCATAGCAAAAACCAAAAATAAGGAATGTCTCAAAAACGACGAACTCCACGAAAATAAGTTATATGATACAAATTGTGAGTTTAAATGTGCTCTACATTTTTTAGGAGTAAGTTTTTGTCCATCTCTTACGGTTTAGCAGTTATTCAAAATTCAATAACATTCATCCAGAATAAACTACTCTTAAGAGGCTATTCGCAGAAAATTCAAGATATACATTTTATTCGTCAGGTAAATATCTTTAATATACGAAATTTTAAGCAAAATCGTTAGAGCCATTTTTGAGAAAATAAACATTTTCGAAAAAAGTTCCATGTAAAGGGTAGTAGGGGGTGGAGGGATTTTTCTCAAAATGTTCGTGTCGCATCCCTGGAAGATACTAAACTTAAATACCAAGTTTGGTATTTTGCCAACTTTTCGTTTTTGAGTTATCATGATCACGGACACACGGACACACACACACACGGACCTTTTTGTGAAAATGCTTTTTTTGGATATTGGGGACCCTAAAACATATTTCCGGTGAACTCTCGGTATCGAATTTTGGGTGAGTGCAATACCTTCTCTATATACTATGTACATAGTGCGTATAGAGAAAATAAAAATTTGATGTGTACCATTCACATGACTTTCTCTATATCCCTGCAATACATTGTTGTTAAAAAGCTTATACTTCTATTTACTTAATGTTAATCAGAAAAAATGTGCAGAAATAGTCTTATTACTTGCTTCCTTGTACTATGTTGGTAGATACAGGGGCAAGCTTTTCTGCTCTTAAGCAAGGAATCATAGATCACACTTATATGGCCACACCCTCTAGGATTACTGCCGTATAAGCGAAATAAGGGACTGCCATAGATCAAAATGATAGTCAAAAGCTGGTTGCTATGTCAATGAAGTTCCTTTGTTTATATGGATAGGAGTTGACAAGTTCCTGTATGAGAAAAGTATAAGTTTTTCATAGCAGAAACCAAAAGTAAGGAATGTCTCAAAAACGACGAACTCATGAAAAAAATGTGTATAACATAAATTGTGTGTTTTAACGTGCTCTACATTTTTGTGTAGTAGGTTTTTGTTCATCTCTTACAGTTTAGCAGTTATTGAAAATTCAGAAAAATTCATCCAGAATAAACTACTCTTCAGAGACTATTTCCAGAAAATTCAAGATATACATTTTATTTGTCAGGTAAATATCTTTAATATACGAAATTTTAATCAAAATCGTTAGAGCTATTTTCTAGAAAATCGAAATGTTCGAAAAAAGTTCCATGTAAAGGGTAGTTGGGGGTGGGGGGATTTTTCTCAAAATCTTCGTGTTGCATCCCTGGAAGATACTAAACTTAAATACCAAGTTTGGTATTTTACCAACTTTTCGTTTTTGAGTTATCGTGTTCACAGACACACGGACACGGACACGGACACACGTACCTTTTTGTGAAAATGCTTTTTTTGTATATTGGGGACTCCAAAACATATATTTCCGGTGAAATCTCGGTATCGAATTTTTGGGTGGAGTGCAATACTTTCTCTATACACTATGTACATAGTGCGTATAGAGAAAGTAAAAATCTGATGTGTTACACTCACATGACTTTCTCTAGCTCTTCTACAAACTTCTTACATAAGACTATTCTTCTTTCTGCACCTTACTAATCGAGGTACTCATTAGCACAATGTTCTTGTTACTTAGTTCCGTAGAAGTAGGAAGAAAATAAGGGAATACACTAGGCTAAACCAATAGTCAAATGTTTTAAAAGCTGTCGTTAGGCGATTGTCATTACAAATCGCTTCTTTTCTTGGCCAGGAGTAGAACAAAAGAAAAACGGACACTCCCGTCTAAGTACTTCACAACTCTGAAACTAATAGCAATGAGTACTTCGAAAACGTAAACTCCACGAGAAAAATGTATATGACATAAGTTGAGTATTTAAAAAAAAAAAAAACTACATTTTTTGTATAGTAAGTTTTTGTGTATCTCTTACGGTTTACTAGTTATGGCAAATTAAGCAAAATTCATCCAGAATAAACAGGTCTTCAGAAGCTATTCCCAGAAAATTCAAGATATACATTTTATTTGTCAGGTAAATATCTTTAATATACGATATTTTAATCAAAATCGTTAGAGCCATTTTTAAGAAAATCAACATTTTCGAAAAAGTTTCATGTAAAGGGTAGTTTGGGGTGGGGGGATTTTTCTCAAAATCTTCGTGTCGCATCCCTGGAAAATACTAAACTTAAATACCAGGTTTGGTATTTCAGCTACTATTCGTTTTTGAGTTATCGTGTTCACACACACACACACACACACACACACACACACACACACACACAGACCTTTTCCTGAAAATGCTTTTTATGGATACAGGGGGTCCTAAAACATGTATTTCCGGTGAAATTTCGACATCGAATTTTTGGGGTGGAATGCAATACTTCTCTATCCCTATGTACATTGGCTAGAGAAAGTAAAAATGTGTTTCATTAATACGATGTTCTCTACCAGTTCCACAAACAACTATTTTTATAAAACATTTATCATTTTCCAAATCATGTAATCAAGATAAACATTGCCAAAATGGAAATGGAGTTTTATTTATGGACGCTCTTTAACTGCTGTGGTTCTCAGCGTCACATTCCATACTGGACGTGAAAGACCACTTGATTTTGCTCAGAGACTTCTTTATCAGGCTTGAGGTACTTTATCGTGCCATATATCTGCAACATGGGACTAACTGCTTTACTTCCCTTCCGAAGGAAGCCATGCTAAGGATTTTTACACTCGAAAAAAATCCATCATCCTCCGCCGGTTTGGACCCATGACCTTGGGAATGCCAGAAATTGTATTACTACTTAATTCCTTATAAATAGAAAGGAAATAAGGGAATACTCACAGTCATGTCTTCTGAAAGCTGATCACTATGCAATTTTATTGCCATTGAAATTCGGTTATTCTTCCATGGCCCGAAGTAAAACACAAGAGAGATGAAACTCATGAGGACTTGCCGTTTGAGAAAACTTTAAGTACTTAAAAATAGAAACCAATAACAAGGGATATCTCGGGAATTGTTGTATATCTCGTACGATTACCCAGTTATACCAAATTGATTCAGAATGTAGAGGACTGCATGGGCTATTCCCAAGAAATTCAGGATATATAGTTTACTTTCATGTAAATATCTTTAATGTTTACATATCTTTATCTATTAATTAAAATTATTACACTTTTTTTTCTTTCTTTTTTTTTTTTAGAAAACACAAAATTTCGAAAAATGTTCCATGCAAAGTGTAGTTTGGGTTGGGGGGGGGGGCATTCCTGAAAATCTTTTTATCGCATGAACTTCAATACCAACTTTATTAACCGACTTTTCCTTTTTTCAGTTATGGTGTCGACATACACAACGCGCGCACGCACCTTTCGTGTTTCACTCACGTGACTTTTTCTCTACTTAATTTATATCAAACTATTCATGCTAATCAAGATTTATATTATAAGAAATTGTCTTTCTACTTAGTTCCTTATAAGTAGAAGGGGAACAAGGTAGTATACTAGGCTAAAGCTATAATGAACTCTATTAAAAGATGTTCGCTATATGATTAAAATTCGGTACTCTTTGCATGACCAAAAGAAATGACAAATTCGCGTTTTAGAAATGTAAAGAGTATCTCTGAAATGGTAATTAGAAAAGCGGAAAAAATAAAATATACACTACACAAAAATATACACTACATCTCAATTTGTCATATATCCCTTCCGGTTTGCCAGTTATACAAAAGTCATCCAGAATGAAGAAATCTTCAGAGGCTTTTCCCAGAAAATTCAAGATATAAATTTTATTTGTTCATTTAAATAGATTTATTATGCGATATTTTAAACAGACATTCTAAGAAAATAAAAATATTAAGTTATCATGTTCACAGACACGTGGGAATAAGCAAGCGCGCGCGCGCTCACACACACACACACACACACACACACACACACACTTTTCTAAAAATTGTTTCTTTTGGTACAAAGGACCCTAAAGTGTGTAATTCGCGAAATCTCTGTATCGAATTTCTGATTGGAATAATACCGCTACCTATATTATTGATGTAGAGAAAGTAAACATGCCTTTTTTTTTATTTAGCCCTCAAAACATGAAATATTAATATCCAAATTTTGGGTGCAATACAATAACTTCTCTACCTCTACCTACAGAAAGAAAAAAGAGCGTTTCCATAAACTGGCGTGACATAAAAGTAACAGAAGTATACATTCAGGGAAGCTGGAAAAGAAATGATCACAAAAACTGACGCATGGAGACTATAGAAATAAAAAAAAAAAAAAAAAAAATAGAGAATGTAACATATGTTTGGTAATCAAAGCGACTTGTACAATATGAAACAAATGCATATCATAAAGCTTTAAATCATTACTATCAGAAGAAAGTAAGACACCTAAAGTAAAATTTTGCTGGAACAAATAATGAACGTTAATTATTCACAAGTGCGTTCATAATGGTTTTGTATTTCTTCCCATATACACAGCTTAATAAAACTGGCATTATTCACCTATATTTTGGACCACTTGTAATAAATGTATTACAGAAAACATGTTCAACCTGCGGAAATCTGATTTCCACAAATCACCATTATTGGACTTGATAATATATTCACATGACATCACAGGAAATCGTATTTTTAAGTGTCTCTCGTGAGTTTGGTGAGTTCAATTTTTGGTTTTGTTGTAATTCCTGTACTGGATTCGGTGTAAGAAAGGAATTGGAAGTATTACATAGCGTGATTTCTTTAAACTCCAAACCACTGAATGATCAATGTATGAGTGACACTCCATAGACTGTCGTCAGTGCTGTGCGACGACCGACTAAAACTTTTTTTTGATACAGTCCCCATTAATCGATATGGTCATATCGGGGCTTTCAATTCGGAAACAACTCGTATTACCTTCAGACTCTTTAGGTGATGGGGAATAATTCCGTTTAATGAAAAATTCCCCCTTTCCAGCCGGGAATCGAACCCAGATGATCCGAGTGAGAAATTTCCCTGACCACTCGACTACGTAGGCTATGACGTTATTCGCAAGCCGATTTTCGGTCGGCAATCTGGAACTAAAGCCCCTTTCCAACTCTAGCCTCCACGCTTTTAGACTCAGATTGCAGTAAGGCACGTGCCCATACAAATCTCGCTACAAAATCTAATTTTCTGGATATGCTAGCCGCGACCCAGAGTTCAAAACACCCAAATCTCTATGTCATAAATAATATATACTGCAAATCCCTAATTTGAATGGATGGCCACAGGAATTATTCAATTTAAAATCAAACAGTCGTAACTTCTAGGAAGAATTGGTATTTACTCAATAACATGTACAATATAATAATAACAATAATGATAATAATAACAATAATAAATAATAATACACATCCTTCCCTCATTGAGTTTTAATTCTGTTAACTATCAGAACTGCAAAAAGTTTACCATACTAAAACCTTCACTATAAAATGAAAAATCTAACAATTAACAACAGGATAGCAATACCCAAAACAATAAAATATTAATAAACTCTGAAACCATAACAAGAGCACCGACTGCATAAAACTTCACTATCATCTTTAAAGAGCACTAACTGCATAAAACTTCACTTCACTTTATTTTGAAAAGAAATGCAGTACCTTCACTTTAACTATACTTCAACTTCTTACAATTTTCACAATCTTATACTGATTTTAAGGCTCTGTGAACGCTACACCTCATACAAATGGTACTATAATTGGTATTCTGTGTTACCATAAGATTGCGGTAACCACGCCATTTTGCGAAGTTACTTCTAACGCACTTCCCTGCAAGACTTGGCTAGGATTTACAAACAGGAACATTTAATTCCTACCTGAAATAATAACAGCTGAGCGATCCTCACCACTATTGCAAAACCCTGTTGAGAGCTTCCGCAACACGGGATGGCGACTAGAGAAATTCCACCAAATTTCATTATTTTTCAATACAACTTTAAGAGATTTTTAAAAGAAATCATACGTCAACAGGGGTATGCTATTTTTCAGCAATTAACAGTGAAGTTATACCTTAAAATTTTGCTCACTATTTTAAATAGCTACTGAGATAATGGGTCAAACTTTAATATTGGCAAGATAGGGTATTTCGACTCCCCTTAATGCGCACAGTTTTAATGTTAGACAAGAATAGTTAAACACAAAAATTATTGTGACGAAAGTTTATTTTATCTACTTTATTTTAACCTAGATAGACCGAGAAAATGTATAGGAATAGCTATATTACAAACTTCATTATGCAAAAAAAAGTCAACAGCAACAGTCAAATGTTGAACTAGACGCTAAACACAAATTGCTTTAGCCATAGAACAGTAATCATGGCTGCTTTGTTCCCGTCTCTGTCAGCTTAAGCTATATTCATTTTGATGACTTAAAAGAGACAAGAAAAGAATTGTGTTTGAAAATATTTACAGTTTTGAGGATTCTTTATCGATATAATTTACTTGTATCTAATTATTAATGGTCGTTTTCCTAATGCATATAATTTGCGGATGAGCTCTATTTTATAGATACTGTGTTTCTTATTGCTAGTCAGATAATACAAAAATATTTTGCAATCTCAACTCTGAATTCAAATTTTTATTTGTAATATTCTCTTCCCTGTGATTAGAAAGTATTTTTACGTAGCTGTGAAATATAAAGCTATTATAATCATGCTATTCTTAGATCTCATTGCTACTTTAAAATATACTGTACTATTCATTTTCTTTTTGTCCATTGTTCAGGATATTGAATAAGTTATGACGTCAGCTGAGTGGTCTTCAAATGCTAATGAATACGTAGAACAGATGATAGCAAAATGCTACCTAAGGAGGTTGTAAGTTTGAAGGAACGGGAGTAAGATTTCGAAATCTGGGTTACAGTACATTATATTTTCGGGGTTTTGAAGCGTTGATTTTCATTAATAGCAAAGTGACAAGCAGAGACGGTAAAATAAATCACCCTTCATGTTTTGTATAGCAAATTAACTTTATTGTAATAAACAGAATAGATACCCTCAAATCCTAACATTTTTCCAAGAATTAACATAATAAAAGATAAATCAATCAACGTGTGAATCATTCCGTTGTAAGCATGTCCTCGGCCTGATAAAGTTTCTTTAGGGTGTGAATTCAGCAGCTGGTTCAAAATTTCAAACGTGTAACAAAAGTTCGGTCCTTCAGACAAGCCCCGAGAAAAACTCAGGTGGTGTCTCCTTGATTACAAATTTTCTATTCGAATTGATTTTCATGTAATAGTCCACATTTTTTTAGAAAACACCCTCTGTCAGCTGCCCTCGCCGTCTCATGTTTTTTTTTTTTTTTCCCCCAACCAACGAATCCCATTTCTCATAAGTGACATCACACCTGTTGTAAACAAAACAGAGAAAATTAAATATATTAGAAATTGCTCATTGCTTATAACTTAAATGTTACATAGCGAAATATGTTAAAATACACATCGCCATAAAATATAAATTAACTCGCCTTTTAACTGTCCTCTTCGGATTCTTTCGAGACGTTCGTTGAAACTTCGGACACTTCTCTGCAATATCACTCAATATTCGTTGATATCATATTCACACTCTCTTTCAGAGAAAACCATTGTTTTGAAGTAACTTTCCAAAGCTGACTGTTCTTGCATTAAATGCATTCTGATGCAGGTGCTGATAAACAGTCTGCTACAATACAAATGTCAAATGTATAGTTTAAACCTAAAGAGTACTTCAACCCATGCGTTAGCACCGCTATTCTCCATAGTGGTAGAAGTCGGATGCTTGATCGCCAGCGCAATTGTATCGTACGCGGAGGATCCCACAGCATAACTGACCTTCAGACATGTTATATTTGTTTTACTTAGGCACTGTACAAAAGAAGTATTTAGTGGGAGTTGGATATTTATCGACAGTTTCACACTACATAGGAAGTAAGCTACTTTCTTACACTGACCGAATTCGAGTAATATTTCATACACAATGTTGATAGCCAAGTTTTGCCGTCAGTAAGTTAATACATTTTATCCAAAAATGATAGATTGTCTGGATTCAAACTTTTATAGTTGCTTGCTGTAGATAATTTGGTTCAATCTGAAATACCATCGTTTTTTGAGAATTTTTTGTAATTAACTTTGAAGCTAAAAGATGCAAAAAGACAAACACTTGCACCCAAAACATGCGAAAAACTCAATACATCATCGAGCTGCGCATATTAAACATGATTGTTTTCTAACCCACACACCATTTGTTTCGACTAACATGTCGTTCCTGAGTAAAGTGGCTTATGTTAAGAACAGCAAATGTCGTCTGGGCCGATCTAGTTTTACTTTGCCTATCACGCATTTAAGTAGGCAAGGTATTGCCTTCTATCCGAAAATTAGATAACCAAGATTTACATGTTTTGAGGCTTCCTGAGTCAAACAATCTGATGTGCTTTATTCACATGACTTTCTCTACATCTCTGTAACAAATTATTGCTAATAAGTTTATTCTTCAATTTAATTCATGCTAATCGAAATAAACATTATCAGAAACGGTTTATTACGCAGTTCCTTATAAGAAGAACGGAATAGGGGAATACACCCCACAGTCAAACGTTTTTATGTGGTTGCTATGGGATTGATAAGAGTTTTTTTTTTTTTTTTTTTTTTTTTTTTTTTTACGTGACCAGAAGTTGATAAGTTCCCGCATGAGAAAAGTATAAATATTTTGAATCTGAAACCAATAACAGGGAATATCTCGAAAACGGCCAATTTCACGAAAAAGAAATATATGAATTAATGGTGTTTAAATGGATCTACTTTTTCTGTGTTGTACGTTTTTGCCTATCTCTATGGTTTACCAGTTATGGAAAATTTAGCAAATTTCATCCTGAAAAAAGGTGTTCAGAGGCTATTCTCAGAAAATTCAAGATATACATTTTGTCACGTAAATATCTTAATATTAGAGATTTTAATCAAAATCGTTAGAGCCATTTTTGAGAAAATCAAAATATTCAATTTTTTTTCATAGTTGGGAGTGGGGGGATTTTCTTGTACCAAGTTTGGTATTTCATGGTATTTTCGTTTTTGAGGTATCCTACCCACAGACACACAGATACACACACATACACATAGACACATACGCGCGGACATTTTTCTAAAAATGTTTTTTTTTATTCAGGGGGTACAAAACATGTATTTCCTGTGAAATCTCGGTATCGCATTTTTGGGTACAATAAAATACCTTCTCCATACACTATGTACATAGTGCGTATAGAGAAAGTAAAACGAGCATCTTTAGAAGGCATTTTAGATACTATAAAAGGAAATGTTGAATCAATATCTTGGTATTCAATTTGAGCAAGTTCATAAAATGCGACACAAATATTTTGACGAAAATTCTCCATCCGTTGTTCCCTTTACATAGAACATTTTTGTAAATATTTATTTTCTTCAAAATTGGCTTTAATAATTTTGATTAAAATGCACACATTAAATATATATATAACAAAATATATAAGCTCCATGAACCCCGAGATCATTTGAGCATCATTTCACCAATTTCATTCATCGTCCGATATGATCAACCAGGTTAAAGGACGTTAAAAAAAAAAAAAAAAAAAAAATGTATAAATTGAATTTTCTGGAACTAGCTTGTCTTCATTCGGAAGAGATGTTGTATAATCTTGTGTAACTGATAGACATTAAGCGATATACGAAATTATACTATCTAAAGTATACACTTTAAAACACACAGTTTATTCCAAATATCCTTTTTGTGCAATACAGTATTTCTGAAATATCCATTATAATTGATCAATACTAACCATTCTTTTTAAAACCCTGGTGATTTTCAGCTCTTTATCAAGATTACATACAAAAAGTACAGAATTCTAAGGGCGATATATCATTCAGTTCTTAAACATTTAACTATCATATTCTCTTTATATGTGTAACGAAACGTGTAAAGGTTTACCACAATTGAACCTTGCCTCTACCTTAGGCGGCCCGGGTTCCATCCCAGCGGACCGCATGCGAGATTTGTGGTGGACGAAGAGGCGTGTTGAGTGGGTTTTCTCTTGAGTACTCCGGTTTCCCCCGCTAATTCCTCCATAATCATCTTTCCTCTCATCCTTTTCACCTTCATTTTATACCATCCACTTCCTCACTTTCATACCAGGGATCGGGATGAATACCCAACCTGGCTTCTCTCTAGTCCAAAGAGGTCCGATTCCAGGCGCTGGCTTGTCAATCCTGGGAGGTGTAACTATGAGGACAGTACACAGGGCAATAAATATGCCTCAATTAAAGTGAAGTAGACAGAGAAAAATCATATGTGTACCACTCACATGATTTTCTCTAGCTGTGTCACAAAAAAACTGTTCTTACAAAATATATTTTTTTTTTATCTACATCTACATGCTAATCGAGATAAACATGATCAGAAATGATCTTATTACTTGATTCCTTGTGAGTAGAAGGCAATACGCTAGCTAAAGCGATAGTTAAATATTTCAAAAGTTGGTCGCAATGTGAAACAATAGAAGTTCGTTCGCTTTGCATGGCCAACAATAAAACAAAATTGAAAATTAAGGTGACTTACCGTTTGAGTAAAGTTAAGAAGTTTGAAACTAAACCAAACCAATAACATATATATATAGTGTTTAACGAGATCTATGTTTTTTGTTTACTAAGTTTTTACGGTTAACAGTTATGCAAAATACAGCAAAATTCATCCTGATTAAAGAGGTCTTCAGAGATTATTGCTAGAAAATGAAGATATAATTTTATTTATGATCTCAATATCTTTAAAATATGGCATTTTAATCAAAATCGATTCAGTTAATTTTGAGAAAAACGAAACTTTTTCATGTAAAGAGTAAGCTTGGGTTGGGGGATTTTCTTGAAATGGATGTACATTTCACGTACATCCATGCTAGAGAAAGTTATAAACTTTCCTAAGAATAGTTTGTATACTCAAAATAGAAAAAATAAACTCTTGTAAGAATAGTTTGTATATTCAGTGTTATAAAATACAGAAAAGAGAAAGTCATGTGATTGTAACTATCATACTTTTCACATTTATGATGAATATTTATGCTGATTCAACCCAAAGCACTTTAAAAACAGTATTAGGAATCATTCGTATTTATCGCTCCTTAAACAACAAATATCTGCGTAAATTTTGGTTCAGATAGCAACATATATATCAAATGAAAACAAATTGAAGAGGCTGCAAGTATACCTAGGTAACTCGCATCTCTATTGTATTTAGGTTGTATATTTTCTTATCTTGCTGCATCTAAAAGGCTTTTGCTTCACTGTTTCACGCACTACTTTTTCACTGCCATATTTTATTCAATTTGAAGCCTTGAGAACTGTTGTCAATAAGGAGGAAGAAGGTTTCCGCAAGAGGATCAGCAACCCTCCGCCCCACAAGCGAGTTCGATAAATACAACTCCTTTCAGTTATTGTGATAACAAGGAAGCATTTAAAAAATCTTATGTATTCCATTCACATGACTTTCTCTAGGTGTTCCAAATACAAAAGATTCTTACAAAATATTATTCCTTCTTCTACATCATGCTAGTTGAGATAAACATTAGCAGAACTAGTCTTATTACTAGTTTCTGTGTACGTAGCGGAGAAATAAGGGTATAGCTAGGCTAAAGCGATAGTTAAATCTGTAAGGTAGCGGCTTGACAGCCAATTAACTATTCTCTATCATTGCTACCATCTAACCTCCAATCATGGTTAGAACTTGAAAATCATGAAGTAAATGTAACTTGATGCAACTTCCTCATTGTCTAAAACCATGTGAAAGCTAGTCAGCATGGAGCATGGAGGGGCATAAAACATACATCGTACTATTCCTCATTCCACCGGGCAAGGAAAAGATTTAAACTGGACACGTACTTTAGGAGAGGAATATGAGTAAGGTTTTATATAATAAATCTGTGTAATACACAGTGTTAGCTGAAGATTATATATTGTAAATATGAACTTCTTACATGAGTAAATACAACCTAGTACACCATTGAATTGTGCACTTAATACGTACAACTTAGTCTGCGAGAAGCGCAAGACGTGTGAGTGTGTGTGTGTGTGTGTGTGTGTGTGTGTGTGTGTGTGTGTATGTGCTGTAAATATCTTTAATAAAATGTATTTTAATCAACATGGAGCTGTTTTTGAGAAAATCAAAATTTTTGAAAAATGTAAAGGGTAGTTGGGGATTTTCTTTAAAATCTCCGTGTCGCGTCCTTGGAACATACTGGACTTCAATACCAAGTTTGGTATTTAACCGACTTTTTGTTTTTGGGCTATGCTGTCCATATGCACAGACAAACACTCTCTCTCTCTCATATACCCAAGGTCGCGGGTTCAAACCCGGCGGAGGACGATGGATTTTTTTCGGGTGTAAAAATCCTTAACATGGCTTCCTTCGGAAGGGAAGTAAAGGTGTGGGTCCTGTGTAATAGATTTACGGCACGTAAAAGAACCTCAAGCCTGATAAGAGAGGCCTCTGAGCAAAATTAAGCGATCTTTCACGCCCAATTTAGAATGGGATGCTGAGAACCAAAGCAGTTAAAGAGCGTCCATAAATAACAGGCCATTTCCATTTTCTCTCTCTCTCACATACACACGCACACGAGCCTTTTTCTAAAACTGTTTCTTTTACCCAGGGGACCTCAAAACATATTTCTAGTGAAATCTCGGTATCGAATTTTTTGTATGTACATTTTACACACGGGCTAAAGAAAGTAAAAAAGTATATGACATAACGTGTTTTAACGAGATCTACATTTTTCTGTAGTAAAATTATGTATATCTCTTATGGTTCACCAGTTATGCAAAATTCAGAAAAATTCGTGCAGAATAAAGAGGTCTTCAGAGGATGTTCCACGAAAATTCAAGAATCACATTCAATTGCAATGTAAATAGCATTAATATTCATTATTTTAATCAAAATCGTTAGTTATTTTAAAGAAAAACAAGATTTAAAAAAATTCTATGTAAAGGGTAGTTTGAAGTGCGGGGATTTACTTGCAAATATTCGTGTCGTATCCTTGAAAGATACTAAACATAAATATCAAGTTTGGTATTTAACGGTCTTTGGGTTTAGAACTATGCTGTCCAAACACACACACACACACACACACACACACACGCACGCACACACGCACACACTCACACAACACACAAACACCTTTTCATAAAAATGTTTTGTTTCTTTTAGTGACTCACTGGATCTTAAAATATTTATCCCCGGTGAAATCGAATTTTAATGGAATACAATACCTTCTCTAGCTTTTATTAGGCTAAGGTGTTAATAATATGAAGGAAAGTTTTTATTTTCATAGCATGGTTGCAGTTAAGCGTTTTAAGATACACAAAAGTAAAGTCAAATACGCTAAATGGTTTAGGTGCATTACGCTTGACAGTCTAATTCTTATTCTGGCCGATGTTTATTGCCCATGCCACCGAGTGCAGTCGACGAACCGGTAGTCACAGACATGCACACATATTCAAATGTCTATCCTTGCCATAAAGTCATGGTCTGTGTTATTCAATCTAAATGTGATATGGCAACCAAAGACCATTGGAAGTCATTAACATATACGATCATAAATCAAGAATGTTTAATGATAGGCTTTACAAAGTTCTAGTTCCTTGTTCCGTCGGGTGAGGGAAGGAGAGGTGCCATGCTCTAATACCATATATTCTGCACTATTGAAATGAAAAAGCATTCCTTTATTCAGGTTACCTTAGTCATAATACATATTAATTGAAATAATTGAAACATATGGTTTTGGTTGCGCGTCTGAAACAAAAAACACAAATATTCGCAAATTTTAAGTCTCCTATTTCATCTTATTAAATTTGTGGCAGCAGTTTAAATTCATATATTTTGCTGGTTCTAGATTGTCATATGCATACTAAGCGTAACGTAAACATGGTCTTTCCTAAGTACAATTCTGAAATGCGAACTACTTACTACATAACCTGGTAACACATACTCAGGCATTCATATTCAAACACCAGGCTTTGACCTACCGAGAACTCTTCTTTATTTGAACAATTTGAACCCACGAGGAAAATAGAAAAAACGAAAACAAGGCTATGCTTCCCGCTCACATGATTTTCTCCACTTCTCTTCTACAAAGTATTCTTACAAAACGTTATATCCTATCTTCTTCTTGTTAATCTAGGTAAACTTTCAATTTTCATCTACAATTACCACCTTTCCAGAGGGAATTGAAAGCGGTTTCAGTCACTTAACTTATTGAATACTGCATGGAAACGGGGATTCAAATTGTATTGGAAAAGGGATCGGAATGAGATTGGATCGAAATATGTTGAATGGAAACACCTCAGCATTCAAATTCTTCTGAATACGGCGAAGAAACTTTATGGCCGCGCGGTTAGACCACTCGCCTCTCACCTAGACGGCCCGGGTTCGATCCCAAGCGACCGCATGTGAGATTTATGGTGGACATAGCGGCGTAGGGGTGGGTTTTCTCCAGCTACTCCGTTTCCCCCGCCATGCATTCCACCGGTGCACCACCTTCATTCGTCGCCTGCGATGCCACAAGTTGTAAAAGCGGGCGTTAAACACTACCAAAAAAGAAGGAGAAACTTTTGTTCTGCTATACTCGTTGCACACGGTAGTCATATGTCAATATATTATGTTTATTGCTCCGTGTTAGAATATAACAGGACGACTTTTATGGTTTGCAATGTGTTCTCAAATATAATTATTTAACTTTAAAATCTGCTATTACACACAGATAACAAATTTGCTGAACAGATTCACCAAGGCCATTCCATGTTGACCAACATAAATGCATAAACTATACTGTCGAAGCTTGTGTTTTCAAAACCATTTGAATTCGTATTAAATTTTACAAGCGAAACACGGATCGTGTTGACATGAAATTGGACTCAATGATTTCCATTCTTCATGGAAATGTGGTAAATTGCGTAGCAGGATACGGATGCTAAGGTATCAGTAATAATTTTAAAGCGCGTGGCACTACGAGATGGTTTTGAAATTTCATAATACGTATTACATAACCAGGAGGATGGGGAAATGAATAAGCACTTACCAGGAAATATATTAAGCATTTGAAAATTCAAACCTTTAACAAGGAGTATCTCAGAAACAACAATTCTACAAAACCATTATATAACATAGTGATAATGTTAATTATTTTCTCGCAGAAACTGTGTATGTAGGACAGGAGTGATAGGTGGAGTCAGACTGAAAAATCCAATGCTATAGCCGGGATTTAAACCACCAATCTCTAGCCGGTTGCTCTACCACTGAACTACCATGGCAACAAGCCGGCAATTGTCCATACTAGTTGCCTATACTATGAATCCTGGGATTTAAAAGTACCTACAACATTGTAAGTCGCCATTGGGGTTTTCATCTCAAAAATAATTTGAGATCACCTTGTGGTTTACCGGAAAACATGCGAGTTAGTTGAGAAATTCAATGCGATGCCAGCATGTTGCCATGGTACCTCAGTGGTAAGGCAACCGCTAGAGACCGGAACTAACTCTACCTATCCAACATTATGACATAAGTTGTGTGCTTTAACGAAATCTAAATTTTTGTGTGGTAAGATTTTTCTTCCCTTGGGGTTGAACAATTACGCGGAAGTCATCCAGAATGTAGATACATTTTTTTTTTTTTTTTTTTAATAAAGAAGAGATAGCAGTTTATTAGCAGAAAATTCAGGATATACATTTTGCCGGTAATAGAAATATCTTAATAACTTTAAATCGTTAAAGCCTGTTTTAAGAATCCGAAAATGTATGCTTTTTTTTCTTCTAGTAGGGTATCTTGGGGTGAGAGGATATTTTCGAACATTTTAATTTTTTATGCTTAGAATGAAATACTATTTCCCCGACTTTTCGTTCATAAATTATAATATTCATATGAGCACGCTGTTTTCCTTTCTCTCTCTCTCTCTCTCTCTCTCTCTCGCTCTCTCTCTCTCTCCTTCTTCCAGTGTTCCCCAAAACGGTATTTCCGGTAAAGTTATACAAATTATTTTTGGTGAAATGAGATATGCTTTCTCTGCTAATTATATATGTAAGTGGAGAGAAAATAATGAGTTAAAAGAGTTGGCGCTGAATTGCAAATTATGTTCAGATTTCAAAACTATAAAAAGAAAATGAAAACTCACCCTCAACAGAAGAACTGAATTAGAAGAAACGGTAGAAACTGCAAACATAATAGATAGAGAGTACGTTTTTTTTTTTTCAAACAGAGAGACGACTAAATTCCCTATTACTGACTTCAGTAGTCGGAGTGAGAAAGGATTCACACTTCCCCCAAGACGCGACTGCTACCCGGTGGTCTACACAAACAGACACGCTGGCATTTTTTTTTTTTTTTTTTTTTGAATGGGTACCATTTTATTTAGCCCCTTTAATGGCTTGAAGGTCGTCTCCTTAGCGCGGTGGTAGCGCAGCTGCCTACCAAGCGGGAGACCTGGGTTCGATCCCCAGTACCGGCGTGGGGATTTTTCCCCCGCTGGGAGACCTGGACCGGGGTGCACTCAGCCTCGTGAGGTCCCTGGGGGGCCAATTGAGGAGCTACTTGATGGAGAAGTAGCGGCTCCAGGTCGTGAGGACCGCATTAACCGGCCGGGAGGGGCTCGAGGCGCTGACCACGTCTCACCCTCCAATACTGCACCCCATCCATGACGTCTGTAGTGGACCGAGATGGGGGACGCAGCGGCCGGGCGGTAGGCCAAGGTTCCCCGTGAGCTGTCGTGCCATGGAGTTAAGTTAAATGGCTTGAATCCAATAATCTGACTATACACAATCATTGGACCAGGAGACAAAATTACATTGTAATTAATGCTATGGAGTCATCTAAATATGGCATTAATGGGATTCTTAATGTAATGGCACAATCCTATAATAAGATGCCAATACATACGTACAACACAAACTATCAATATTTAAAAAATAAGTAAAAGCTCGTCTCTTAAGTAAAAATTACAATAATTAATCATGAACAATATAATATCTAAGTTAATATACTTATAAAGTATACATTTTATAATGCATATTATTATTATTATCATTATTAATCTTACCTGGTGTCTGTAGAATTTTTATATTTGTTTATACTATTCAAATGTGTTATCAGCATATGAGATGATTTTCTTAGTTGTATAAATTGTAAAAAATTATAGTTATTTTTGTATAGACCAAAATAGTTTACCTATTTAGTACAAGTGTGTACCTACCTAAAGGACATAACTCCTTACTTCCCAGAAGTTTCTTACTGTATTTTAATATGTTCGCAATATGCATCTATTGGTACAGACGATCACTGCCAAATGTATTTATTTGACTGTCCCTAACTGCGAGCCATTGGAATCTTAATTTAAATAAATAAATATACACCTTCCATGTCTGTCTGAATTTATGTAGAACTCCATTTGATTTACGTGCAGGCAGGGTTCTATTTTATTAGTTATCCAATAAGGATAAGAACTGCGTTTACCCAGATTTAGAACTCCCAATATAGTATATCTTCATACATTAAAGTCAGTGTATGCATTTTTGTAAGTTCCTTAGAGACTTCTGCAGCAGCAAATTCGAACAAACTTGTCAGACAGTTTTTTACACAAGGCGAAAATTGCTGCGTAGCTTAGAATTCAAAACTCCGTTAATTATTTAATTTCACGTAATGGCTATCAAAGTTAGCAATACTATTTTATCTTTCTCAACGATTATCATAAAAGCTCGAATATTGTCAATATAAGAAAAATAATTACTTAGGATTACAGTCTCACAAAATAACAAAGGAAAGGCGAGATGACATATTCGTTGATCTCTCTGAAATTGATCATGGAGTAATGGCACATTCATAATTACAACAATTATTATTCTTTCACGAATGCAAAAGAGCTATAATCGCATTCTTGAAAAGTTAATATTTAGAACTGCATTATATTAAATAGTACTCCTTGATATTATTCATTTTCATATCACATTTACTGAGTAATGATATAAACTAACATAACAGTATCAACAAGAGGCTGTGAATTTATAAACAGCAGCACAGTTAATGTTAAGCTGTGAAAGAATATAATTGTATAAATCACAAATTAACCTTTCTTTTTTTTTTTTTTTTTTTTTTTTTTTTGCTTAATTTTATTGCACATTTCACTTGTTTTAAAGAATAAATATTGTGTTCTGCATGCTAGTTTTCGAGCTGAACTCGAGTCGGGCTACGATTCCTTTGTGTCCTCGTGTTTTGGTGATGGCAAGAACGGATACCAAACCTAACTCTGCTACTTCACTAATGAAAAGATACGCAACTGGAGTTTTTTCTCCTATCGCAGCAGCTACTGCTACACATAGTCCTGCTCTGTAAATAACGCAACTATGAATACTACTAACATTACCACACCACATGAGCATATCTACAGCTAAAGTAAATACAATCAGCTCTAAATCTCCAACAAACCATACTCCACTGAGTTATGCTGCAATAACACAAAGTGCCCGTACTAAAGAACAGCTATCATCTTAGATGAATATATGAATATCAGAGATATTTTTGCAGTTGGTTAGCTTGATGAGCTTTGCGAAAATGCATTTTATTTCTGGCTTTTTAATAACAGAATATGCATACATATGGAAAACAAGAAAAAAACTGACGAGCTACGGAACAACCATTCCAACATGGACTCTATGTACCACTATGGAATGTACCCCTATACCTTTGCCCATTCATTACCCAGCAGAGACTATTAAGCGTGTTGTGTAATATTTTAATGCGTCCCAAAACGCATGTTATTGGATATAAGGCTAAATGTTGTAAGGAGAAACTTCAAACCATCGGCAATACTGGGTATTTCAGCTGGTGCATGTGTAGGCTTTGCAGTAATACTTTCTTAACAGTAACCTTCTAAATACGTTTGTGACTATATTTTAAAGTGAAAGTACCTTGTGTATTATATTATACTCGCACAAAAGACGAATGGCGGCGCCGTGGATGAAATTAAAAATGTAAGTGGCGTGTTATTGACGCTCTTTAACTGCTGTGGTTCTCAACGACCCATTCTAAATTGGGCGTGAAAGACCGTTTAATAATTTTGCTCAGAAGCCTCTCTATCAGGCTTGAGGTTTTTATACTTGCCGAAAATCTACAACTAACGGCTTTACTTCGCTTTTGAAGGAAGCCATGCTAATGATTTTTACACCCGAAAAAATACATCGTCCTCCGCCAGCTTCGAATCCGCGACCTTGGGTATATGAATTTAGCATGGTAGCCATTACACCACGGAGGGCGATGTGCGCTGGGTGAGTAGTTAGACCGCACGCCTCCCATCCCGCCTAGGCCCGGGTTCGATCCTAAGGGCCCCCATGTGGGCTTCGAGGTGGACGAAGTGGCGTCTCTGCGGGTTATCTCTGGGTCCTCCGAGTTCCCCCGCCACTCATTCCACCAATTGATCCATCATCACCTTTCCAATCATCAATTTCGCTTACATTTCATATCATCCATGAGGTTCATGTCTGGCTACGGGCCGACCCTTCGTAACAGGCTCTCCATTCTGTGGTTTCTGTCGTTTCCCGACAGGCTTCTGACCACTATGCATTGGCTTGTATGTCCTTGAGGGGTGTCAGTTTTACAATTAGGGGGAGGGAAACAAATTACGAAACGAAACGAAACAAACGACGAAATTTATGATAGTTGATAACGCTTTCGATACAGTAGGTATATTTCTCGAGGTAAGACGGTGGTGATACAACAAAGAGATGATCACCAACCAGACTGATAAACTATCACTTTCCTTAGACTTAAGACGTTTATAACTCTGATGTTACTTTGCGATAGTGGTAACCATATTACTATTTTGTTGGGAATTATGTTAATCAATAGCAGTAACTCATGGTCTGTCTTACACGTAACTCTGTAGCAAGCATTCAAGTAACAACTAGATCATAAAAACGGATCATGATACAACATAAATTATACACATTAAAATAAAAACAATAGTCACCCATTCAATATGCCTTCTCAGTTTTTTTCCCTCCGCAGTTAAGTAACACATCTTATTTTCATATAAATCACATTCTTAGCAATTATATATATAGTAATACAGTTTCACTCTTAACACTCAAAGTTCATAGCTAAACATATCATTATTTGGATTGGCAGGGAGGTTGATGCTTATTTAAAGTTACATGTTACAAAATCCGCAAGGGATTCCAAACTATATACTATATACCAATACAACAAGATTTACAACAACAAAAATGTTTAATATTTTAAACACTAACTGAATGCAATGGAGCCTCTCTTAAAATAATAATAGTTGCCATAATCACATAATGTGATACTTTGATGCAAGATATATATATATATATATATATATATATATATATATATAGTTAAAGACTTTCACATAACAATAGACAAGTTTACAGTGATAGAGTTACTGACACTGACAAACCAATTGCTTTATGCCCGTTACTTTTGCATTATATCAACCATTACAAACCTACCGTTAAATTAATTTTTGGGCAAACCTTAACACACGAGTAAACAGGACACGCAAAAGAATGAGGCTCAGATACTTAATTCTGAAATAGCTAGTTTGTGTGTGTGTGAAAACATAAAAAAACAGAAATTAAATTTTAAAAAAATGTCAATAATGGTGCACAAGTTCTTAAGTTTTAGTTACGAAGCTACAGCAACAAACTCGAATTTCTTGTACCCAAAGTGCGCTGCATTTTATTGATGTACAGATAGAATATGTCACCAGGGATGGAGCCAAACTCCTAAACTACAGAACAACACACATTTCAAATCGATAACTGCACACTACAAAGTCTTTCCGTCATCCAGGACCGTCTTCTTTTCCTCGAACTTCAGTAGTGCTTTCAGATAAACCTAGTATTTTTCACAAAATTCATTATACATACACTAGGAATAATTCTTTCCATGCTTATGTTTCACTGCACTGGTATTACATGTTTCCGCCATTACTAGCTGACTAGAAGCAATCGTTAGAAATAAACTGCAAAATGGATATGTATCGTTACATAAAGAAATAATGACTAAATGATCAGTAAATTCTGCTCTTAATCATTCATACTATATTATTTAGACAACATTGCATAGTGTAATACGACATTTCTGTGCTTACTCGGCAATTTAAAAAGAACTGTTTTGTGATGGGGAAAAGCAGTAAAACGTTCAGCAACCAATCATAGCCATGGCAACCGTTTGCGTTTGTTTAAATTGCCGGTGAAGTAAGCCTGGACGGAAAATAGATACAATTGCTTTACTATTACAGATGCATTATCTGTTGATTTCACTGCTAAATGGACTAACCAATGAAGTTGGCTGAACTGTTACATCGTTATCAGATACCGGACGTTAAATGCCTGTACTAACCATTAATGAGTTAATGTAAAAATGACTTAATTTAATTCCATCCGCCACCTCTAGGGCCGATTTGATAGCTTATCATATCAATAAACGCCTTTTTGCTTCTTATTTCGAAAATCACTGAATTATAATAAAAATTATGGGGAAATAGATATTGAATTTCAGGCAATATGCAACTCATGAATTCATGACAATTTATATTTTAAATTAACTGCAAGACCAGATGACTTCATGATTATAATGAGCTTTTAAAGTAACGTTTGAATATCGTATACTACACTGATGTAAATCTAGAAGTATACCACTATATATCCTTGTTCTTCAGTAGAACTATTCAGTTGGCACATTTCTGAACCGGTGAGGTGTGTAACAAACCACATGAAAAGCTCGTTTTCAGTGCTCAAAAGTGGTAGGAGAAAATCCAAATTTGGAAGGTAGTGACGGTGATAATAGTATGGTAATAGTGGTGATGGTAGCGGCGGCACACTCTCATCCCTCTGAGAAGCAAAGGGCACGCCAGCGTACTGTGAAGAATGCACGCCAGTGTACTGTTTTATTGATAATGCCTTTAATTCCCTTCCAAACTCTTTCTTGAAGCTTCTGCCTCCTTTCGACTATGCCATGCAATTCTTGGGAAGATTTGGAAAAGTATCTTGTAATTATGTACAATTGTTGTTAATGGCTGGCAAAAACAAACGCGTGTTGAAAGTGTGGAGTGCAGTATGAAAATGGATTGAGCTTAAATTACGGATGCTTTAGTGTCTATGGGTCTCAGTGTCCTATTCTATAAGGCCTTTCAGATGCCACTTCAAGCTTTAAACCGTATACATATTTAATATTTGACATACTAGGCAACAAAGGAGTTTTATAAAACAATGGGAAAATGTCCTATATTCTCTTGTTCAACGTACACCATCCTTTCTGCGATTCATACACAGCATATTGCTGATGATATCTTGGAAAATTAGCAATTTCTTGCAAGATAGCATCTTCCAGTTGTTGCCGAGTTGTTTGAAGTGTCAGTAAACGTGACATTAACGTAACACCACCAGCAAAGGAAGATCGGATTGAGATCTGGAGATCGCGGCGGCCACCTAGTTGGAACTTTACGAATGAAACATGGACCTGATATTAAATTGTTTCAGTTCTAAATTTTCTTGGACCTTTAGAAAATCTCCTCTTGCTTTCATAATAGTACTGAATCAGCTATATTCTATAATTTAGTGATAGAGCTATGATTTGTAATTTACAAATTCTTACTGCAATATGAATAAAATTATTAATGTTTTATTCAACAGACTGTACTCTTGGTAACGGTAAACAGAAATAAACAAAAAAACATTGCTTGCCCAGTGTGACTTCTTTTGTTTTTATCATATCCCAAATATTGTAATATTTGTATCGGTTTAAAGTTAGAAGTGACTTTTGAAAGACGCCATATATTGGGCCTGAGAGACGATTAATTTTGCTCATTGGCCTCTTTATCAAGCTTGAGGTTATTTTACATGCCGTAATTCTACGACACGATACCAACGGCTTTATTTTCCTTTCGGAAGGAAGCCATACTAAGCATTTTTACGCCCGAAAATATCCACCGCTCTTCCCCGAGTTTGAACCCACATCATTGGGAACTAGAGGCTAGCATGTTTCCCCTAGACCACGAAGGTCGACGAGTGCACTATGAAATATGCAATTGCTCACATAGTGTTTTGGTTATGACACATTATATTTTGTGTTATGTACATTTATTGAGTCGTAATTTTGATATTATACTGCATGATTTGAATGATTTCAGTTTATAACAAGAGTCAGCCATTATGTGTTCATATTTCTCATCTGTTATCTCCATTTACGTGAGGCTATTAAGGTTTTAGAGCGTTTGATTGTCTATTTTTAATTTTTTACTTTGACTAGCAGATGTGTACAATGTACATATTAGGTAGAGGAGGTATTATATTCCACCCAAAATTTGATACCGATATTTAACTGGAAATACTTTTTAAAGACTCCTGAATAAAAAAAAATGAAATAAACAAACTATTTTTGAAAAAGATCAGTATGTGTGTTTGTGTGGGGGGCCTGTCTGTGGACAGCGTAACTCAAAACTGAAAAGTCTGTAAAATTCCAAACTGGATATTTAAGTTTGGTATTTTCCTAGGATGCGACAAGAAGATTTTCAGCAAAATTCCCCCACCCCAAACTACGTTAAAGGGAATATGGTTCGAAATTTTCGATTTTCCAAAAAATGGCTCTAACGATATTGATTAAAATGCCGCCTATTAAAGATGTTTACATGGAAAATAAAATAAATATCCTTAATTTCTTAGGATTAATTCTAAATGAATTTTATAAAATGGTAAACCGTAAGTGACAGAAAAAACTACATACAAAAATGAAGACCTCGAAAAAACAAATAATTTATGTCATATGCATTTCTTGTGGTTGATAAAACAAATGCTTTATGTCATATGCATTTCTTGTAGAGCTAAACACTTCAGAAGTATTCCGTTTTACTGGTTTCAATTTTAAAATACTTAAACTTTAAACAAACGGAAGCCCTCATCCGTATCATCCCTCTTGTTTTACTGCCAACCATCGAAAGAGAACCAGATACACATAAATGACGATCGCAAATTGACAAATTTTAAAAGATTTGACTATCGCTTTAGCCTAGTGTATTCAGTTATCTACCTTCTACTCACAAGGAAGCAAGTAGTAAGACCATTTCTGCTATTTTGTTTTTTCTCGATTAAAATGATGTAGATAAAAGAATAATGCATTATCATCTCCCTGAAAACGTTTATAGTAAAACTACCACTGCGGCAAAATTGTCTCCAAACAGCTTGGTTTGAGCAGTGCTGGGTAGGCCACTAATCGTTGTACATGTTGTGTTATATCTGGCACCTTCTGCCTAAAAGTCTTACCACATTTTCTTCCGCGCCGTCTTTTAATCAGCACATTTTGTTTTTAAAGAGTATGTTCTGAAGTTATGTAAAACACGGAGCTACAAATACAATAAGTGGTGTTGAAAATTTCTTGTTCACGGAACAACTTCCACTTGCTTAGAATCTAAGAGCGCACATTTCTCCTTGCATGCACAAGGTACTTCACAATGTACCTGTAAAAAAGCAAATGGCTGTTATTATCTCTCGATACGTACCTATTCCATTACTTTGAAAGCAAGAGCAGTAACAGCATATTTCAATATAACCCATGTTACTGCTGTATAATTAAATTATATTTTGAATAAAGGAAGTAAAATTAGCCAACTCCTCTTAATAACCAGACATATCTAATCTATTACAAAGACAGCAAGTGCGGTGTGTATGCGTGGGCGCGTGTGAATGTGCTGCAGTAATCTCCTCCAAAGGACATAAGGATACTGAATAACCTTATTTATCATGCACAAGAGAAAATTATGTCTAATCAAACTAAGTGTCAACAAAAACTTCAAATAAAATACAAGCAAATTTAAATCAAACCACGAATTATAATAAGTAGAACTGAGCGAGGTGGTGCCGCAGTACTGTGTGCGACTCGCATTCAAGAGATCTGAGTTCGATCCCCGGTGACTGCTCACGCTAACCAATGGGTTTCTCGTAGTGGTTTCTCAACTACCACAATTCCCGTTCCATCATTTCCCTTCATTCCATTTCCTTCTCAACTTTCAGGCGTGTTTCCTGGTTCGTGGGGTATGGCCATGAGGGCACATGGCATGGATCCAGGCTCAATGGAGAGATTATTCTCCGCTGGACTTCACGTCGACTGGTAGCTTGCATGCCCGGGCATTTCGGATTGGAAACGTACTTCCGACCGTCTTTGTTGACCTGCCTGCCCTGCGGTCTGTGGCCTCCTATGGTCTTTCATCTCACCCAATCCTCCTGGGGTATATTAGCCATAATAGAGGTGCATAAATTGCAATGCGCGAGATGTCAAACTTCATAATTAAACAATTCTATTAATTTCAGATTACATCGAATTGCACGATTAACAGCTTCAGTGTAAATGAAAATCTTAACTTTAAGTTTAATCTGTGTAAACCATTCTAGGTACATCTTCCGATACACCTACACCTCCGTTTGCTACTCTTTACCATTCTATAATATGTACAATTATATAAAACGTTATGATGACTTTAATTTCTATTCCTAAACGACTAAACACTACAAGAAATTTACAAAGCCTATGTGCCAGAATCTTCATTTAATCTTAGAGCATTCTTGCGAAGGCTTTAAATATTCGTTGATAATACATTAGAGTGGAAAATAGATGTTCGTTTCTTCATTTTCTATTACTTGTCTTTAATAAGTACAGAAATATATATTGCGTTCCACCCAAAAATAGCATAAGGACATTTCACAGGGAATACAAGTTTTAAGTTTTAGAATATCAAGTACACATTTTTACAAAAACAAAATGGGGCGCGCGAGCATATGTGTGTGTGTGTGTGTGTGTGTGTGTGTGTGTGTCTATCGGTCTGTGTCTGTCTGTCTGTCTGATTGTCGATGCATCTGCGAACAACATAACTGGAAACCGAAAAATGTATAGGCAAACATTCACACCCATTCATACTTACAGACTCTGGAGAGGATGAGGCATCATCATGGCTATGAAACATTCTCATCCCCAGCCAGGAATCGAACCCGGGATCGCTCATACAGCAGGCAGGTGCTTACCGACTGATCTACGGGACCAACCTGATTTCATTTGTTTAATATTTTGTAATTACCTTCTCTACACGTATCTACTATGTACATAGTGTATTGAAAAGATATTATATTCCAACCAATATTTCAATACCGAGATTTCACCCCGAGTCCAAAAGAAGCATTTTTTAGAAAAAGGTTTCTGTGTGTGGGGGGGGGGGGGGGTTGTGTGGGGGGTGGCCAGCATAGCTCAAAAACTAAAAAGACCGTTAAATACCAAACTTGGTATTTAAGTTTTATTATCTTCCAAGGATGTGACACGAAGATTTTCAAGAAAATCCCCCCCGATCCCAAACTACTCTTTACATGGACAATTTTTTGAAACTTTTGTTATTCTCAAAAATGTCGATAACAACAACTAAAATGCCGTGTAGTTATATAGTGACATCACAAATAAAATATATATTTTGAATTTTCTGCGAATAGCCTCTAAAGACCTTTTATTCTGGGCGAGACTTGCAGAATTTTTCATAACTGTTAAACCGTAAAAAATATACATCTCGTTAAAACACAATTTATGCCCATACGTTTTTCTTGTTGAGTTACCGTTTTGAGATATCCTTGTTATTGGTTTGAATTGTAAACTCCCAAACTTTTCTCAAACCAGACCATGCTAGGCGAACTGTATCTCAATTTTTCAGATAGCAACCAGCTTTTGAAATATTTGACTCTTATTTCCATTCTATTTACAAGAAAGCATGCTTTAAGACCATTTCTGCCGTTGTGTATCTCGATTAGATGATGTCGATATGAGAATAATCTTATGTGCTAATAGTTTGTATGTGGAATAGATGTAGAAAGTTATGTGGATGGAACACATCAGATACACATATACTATATTAATCACATCTTATTTTTTGGTAGAGCTAACCGTATTCCCTGTTATTGGATTTAATTTTAAGGTACTTAAACTTTTCTCAAACGGGAGAACGTTTCACCTCTTTTGATTTACTCCTGGCCGTGATAAGCGAAAATTGAATTTCAATTGTTTCACATAGCGAACAGCTTTTTATAAGATTTGGCTATCGCTTTAGCCTAGTGTTTTGCTTTATTTCCCTTTTACTGAGAATGTGCTAATATTGCCATTGTAAAATGTACACGTGCTTCACTTGGTCATGGTGTAGATGGAGTACCCTGGACGCGCGTTTCCACAACTTTCGTTGTCATCCTCTTGCAGGTTTGCAGATGTCTGAGAAAGATGGATAACATCGGCATCTAATATAGGCGTCTGACCGACAGTAGTGGCTTCAGGTGGTAGAAGTAAGACATCATTGACAAAGAAGAAGGCAGTTGTTAATGATGTCCTACTTCTACCACCAGAAGCCACTACTGTCGGTCAGACGCCTATATTAGATGCCGATGTTGTCCAACTTCCTCACTTCAGGATCTAGCCCTGTGGTTCGTAACCTCTTAATTAAGGTCCTACCTGTATTACGCAACTTTAAGTTACAATACAGTGACCCACGACTCTCCCCCCTCCAGAAACACACCCTGTTCCTCCAAACGTTGGAGCAGTTGTACCCGGGTTCCGCTAAGTAATGGCCTCTCGATTCGTTCGGAGACCATTGCGACTCGCGTACTGGAACGCGAACGGTATCCGGGGCCAACGCCCAGGCGTTCTTGAGTTTGTACAATCCTACGGAATTGACATCCTGATGGTCTGCGAAACCCATCTGGATGCTGTTACTGACTTCTCGCTGCCTAGTTACGTCACCCATCGGTCTGATCGGGTCGGCCGACAGAGTGGCGGTACAGCTATCTCCATTAAGAACCACATAACCCATACTCCTGTTCAACTCCCAGCACTACAGCACGTGGAGGCCTGCGCAATCCGGCTTGCCATTGGCGGGCTCGACGCATATGACCCACTAAACCACCGCTTCCACGAAGCGGATTACACCACACTACTGAACCTTCACCCAGTGGTATGCATCGCAGGAGATCTCAACGCGAAACATGCCCACTGGCATAGCCGCACAAACAACCCCCGAGGCCGCGGGCTCTACCACCTCATCAGCGATAACCCCAGCGATAACCCCAGCACGGACCAAGAGGACCTACTTGTCATCCGGCTCGCGGCAGACAGGATGTTCTTGACATCATAATCACCAAGAACATACCATTTCATCTTGACCTCTCGGCAGTAAACGAGTTGGACTCCGACCATGACCCTGTCGTGGTGGATACAACCTAGTCTGTATCAGCTCTGGTAACACCGGACTAGATAAATGAGATCGACTGGGACGCAGCCGTCCTAGACCTAAACCAAACCGTGGACCCGCGACCTCGCATCGATTCTATCGACACGCTGGAAGCGGCAGCCACGGCGTTCTCCCAACAAATCCTGAATGTGGTACGCGCGCACACCTACCGCATTCCATCTGACAAACCTAACCCGAGATCCATACCGAACGAACTCCGACAGCTGCTAAAAGCCAAGGCAACCGTACGGAAGCTATGGCAGCGCTTCCGCCATCCCAGGATCCAAGCAGTGTACCAGCGGTTCAAATCCCTGGCGAGGCGCCTGCTTCGCGCGCACCGCAAAGCGGCTTGGGAACACACAATGGCAAATGGCTCCGCTCTACTGCTGGCCGGAGAGGTCCCTGAGGTTGCGGCGGCGGCGGATCCCCTGGGTCCGCACCGCCAAATACCTCGGAGTCCGCCTCGACCGCAGCCTTACTTTCACTCCACATGTCAGGGAGAAGGTCGGTATGGGATACGCTGCCCTATGGCAGTTGTTTCCACCATCCGTAGACTGCAGGCCATGCAGAACAGGGCACTGAGGCACAGACCGTAGATTCCCGTCCCACATTCTCCATTCCCACTCCGGAATCCCTTACATAGTTGACGTGCGAGAAAGAGCTCGCACAATCTACACTAAACTTGCTCCTCACCCAAATCCTCTGGTGAACACTCTCGATATCTACGACCACACGCTGCCTAGGAGACGCGTAAGCTACCGACTTCCCAAGGACGCCTTGGGATGGTAGTTTTTCGGCCGCCTCTCCCTTCTTTACAGTATCACCCGCCTAGTTAAGTAGCATCGGGCCCGGTCACAACTCGGATGGGTGACCGTCAAGTTGTTCTCCGACCAGATTCTGCAATACTGGCTATCCCCCACCCCCTACCTACACCCTTTCAGTTCTCCCCGCTAGCTGGCACTGCTTTCCTTGACAGCCCGCAAGCGGCTAAGTTAAGCAGCATCGGGCCTGGTCCCTCTCTGGGTGGGTGACCGCTCCGGTAGTTAAGCCAGCCCGCGCCGGCAACACAAAGGGAAACACCCTGCTCACATTACTTTGACACAGACATAAACGCTTGCATAAGACTACATCTTTTATATCGCACGGGTAAATCCGCAAAAAAAGCGGATAGGTACCTTGGTGATTTTCCCCCGCCCGAGTACACTCGGGCGACTAGTTCCTGTTCCTGACTTCTGGCTCCAACTTCCTCAGACATCTGCAAACCTGCAAGAGGATGACAACGAAAGTTGTGGAAACGCGCGTCCAGGGTACTCCATCTACACCATGACCAAGTGAAGCACGTGTTGGTAATAGATGTCCAGATTTTAATAAGATATTGCCATTGTTTATCTCGACCACCAGGATGTACATAAAGGTATAATTCTTTGTAATAATAATTTGTAGAGAAATTCATGCGAATGGAACACATCATTTTTATTTATTTATTTTGTTAATTTCTGTCACTTGTTCCACGCGAAATCATGGACACAGTATGGAGTTTTAAAATGATATTGAGCGCCTTTTAACATCTGACTGATTCGGTACCTCTATCGTTCTTGTATCTGCAACGAAATGGTAATGAAGCAAATGATAATTAATATCTTCCGCGCTGGAAGGCTGTGATCTATGAGCAAATTTCTTTAGCCGACGTTTCGATCACCTCTTTGGTAGTCATCTTCAAAGAATAACCAGGGAGCTTAGCAACGACACTTTTACCCATGCACCACGGCCTTCAACCCGGCAGATTTTACTATTTTATCAAGTAATTATTATCAATAATTGCAAATGTTAATCTCGATCAAGATAAATCACATAGAAAAATTAACCCTGCTTAATAAGTTTATAAAAGCTATAGATATAAACATCAATGATAGTGATTCGAGAAAGTCTGAATTTAACACGGCAGACTTTTTATTTGATGTTATTCTCTTAATGCTTTTAGATGATTTTCACCTCACTCGTCTACAAACTATTCTTACAAAAGCTTTCTTTTATAAACTGCTTGTTATTCCAGATAAACATTTGCAGAAACTGTTTCAATACACACAAGGGGGGCGTGTAAGAAACCGTATGGATAATATTAAGGGAATCACTTAATGTTGGCCCTTCTCTTTCCATGGAATTCCTGGAAAAACTGAAAAGCGACAGCACTTTAAACAATGACGAAAATATTGAAATTAAGACAATAATAACGAATAATATCTCGGGAATGTTTAAGAATGTAAAATGTTATAATATTCCCTTCTATTAAAGTAGACTTTAGAGGCTATATTCAGAAAATTCAACATATCAGTTTTGTCAAACATATCTTAAACATACCTAAATAAAAATCGTTAACGTTTTTTAAAAAATCGAAACTTTCGAAAAATCTTCCATGTAAAATGTAGATTGGGGGTAATTTTCTTGAGAATTCAGCTCAACTATTAATGCGCCAATGGAATGAAAGAGATGATGCAATTTAAACCAATCGTGGTCATCTGAGTGGAGCAATATTGTCGAAAAATCTTATCGCAGCTGATGCTCATTTCTTTGAAATCTTGTCGCACCTTACGTTCGTATTTTTAATAACTGTCAGTTCCACAAGTGTACTTTCAATTAATTCAGTTACAATATTTATTTAAAGTTTTATCCAGTTTATAATGTATTTAGTTAAAATAAAGGGGTGAAAATAATCATTATTTGTATTTCTTATGTATGAGATGAGTAAAATAAAGTTTCCATTTCATGCAATACTTATTTAAAACTGAAATAAAACAAGTGTTCCCTATTTCTATTGTTGCTATCAATATTCGTACATTGGGTATAGAGAGGATCGGCCATATCATAACTCAGGAGGCAATAAAGAAAGAAAGAAAAATAATTCTATAAATAAACATGGTCGAATGCGTCATGTACCATTTGAGAACTAATGTAAGTATTACAATCATAACTTGATAGAATCTCCCTTCCTATATATTATAAATT
Source organism: Hymenopus coronatus (assembly GCA_030762935.1). Taxonomy (NCBI): domain Eukaryota; kingdom Metazoa; phylum Arthropoda; class Insecta; order Mantodea; family Hymenopodidae; genus Hymenopus; species Hymenopus coronatus. The sequence goes on from CM060897.1 coordinate 136,413,706, forward strand.
ATTAATAGTCTATTTCCCTGAATTGCCTTATCAAATACAATTATATATAATACTTATATATTAATACTTATGATAATTTAACTCAACTATTAAAGCGCAAATGAAACTACCGAGATTAAGCAATTTCAACCAATCGCAGTCATCTGACTGGAGTGATATTCTCGAAACAACTTATCGAGCTGATGTTCATTTCTTTGAAATATTGTTGTACCTGACGTTCGCTTGTTTATCCTGCTGTCTTGGTTATTGCTAACAAAGTGACACTCCAGTCAGCCAACCTTCACTTTTAGTAGTAGTTTAGCTTTAGTCAGTTAAACACAATTGCACTTTCATTTAATTTAGTTACAATGTTTATTTAAAGTTTTATCCAGTTCATAATGTATTTAGTTAAAAAGCTTATTCTTCTATCTGCTTCGTGATAATCGCGACAAGCATTAGCAGAAAGGACCTATTACTTAGTTCGTTAAAAGTAGAAGGGAAATAAGGGAATACATCTAGGCTAACCGACAGTCAAGTGTTTTAAAATGCGGTTGACATGGGATTGAAATCCGATTCTTTACATGGTCAGGAGTTGACAAGTTCCTGTATGAGAAAAGTATAAGTATTTTAAAATTGAAACCAATATTAAGGAATATATCGAAAACGGTAAATTCTCGAAAAAATGTATGACATAGATTGTGTGTTTTAACGAGATGTAGATTTTTTCTGCAGTAAATTTTTGTCTATCTCTTACGGTTTACCAGTTATGCAAAATTCAGAAGAAAAAAATCATCCAGAATGTCACTCCCAGACACTTCAAGATATACAGTTTGTCATATAAATGTCTTCAATATACAACATTGTAATCAAAATAGTAGACCGTTTTTGAGAAAATCAAACTTTCTGAATTTTTTTCCGTGTAAAGGGTAGTTGGGGGTAGAATGATTTTCCTAAAAATCTTCGTGTTGCATCCTTGGAAGATACTGAACCTAAATATCCAGTTTTGGTATTTAAAGGACTTTTCGTTTTTGAGCTATGCTGCCAGACTCACTCACACTCTCTCTCTCTCTCTCTCTCTCTCTCTCTCTCTCTCTCACACACACACACACATACATGGATATTTTTCTAAAAATGTTTTTTTTTTTTTGGATTTAGGGGGTCCCGAAACATGTATTTCCGGTGAAATCTCGGTATCGAATTTTTGGGTGCAATACAACCTTCTCTATACAGTATGTACATAGTGAATTTCATTACAGATATATATATATATATATATATATATATATATTATTATTATTAAGTCTATTTCGCTAATTTATCAAATACAACTCCTGTTTTCATCTCTTAGGACAATTATCTCCCGTCGCTTCGCTCCGGTCGTGAATTACCAACAAGAAAACACTCGTGGTATTAATTATGCTAATCTTCGTGTCGCATTTTTGGAATACACTAATTGTATTTATCCAAATTTTCGTTTTTGAGTTATGCAATACGCACACATACACACGCACAAGTGCGTGGACCGTTTTCTCATTATTTTTTTTTTTTATTCAGGATTCTCTAAACACATTTTCTGTGAAATTTGCATACCGAATTTTGGAATATAATGCCTTCTGCACTTTCTATCCACGTAAGTAGTAGGAAAGTAATAATAGTTGTTACTACTCAGTTGTTTCTCGTAATTTTAACTCAGATGTACTATCGATTCTGCTTCATGTATGCCTCTTCTACCTACAACAAAATAAATTTGTAATGAAACAATGTTAGAAAGGTTTAAGCAGGGAGAAAATTAAGCTTTCATAGGAATAATTTCTAGTAACTGTATAACAAAGTCGGGGAGCCTACGACACGAAATCACAGAATGGGGAACCTGTTACGAGGGGTCAGACCGTAGCCAGGCATGAACATGAGGAAGGGGTTGATGATATGAAATGTAAGCGAAATTGATGATTGGAAAGGTGATAATGAAGCAATTGGTGGAATGAGCAGTGGGGGAAACGGGAGGACCCGGAGAAAACCCACCCAGACGCCACTTCGTTCACCGTGAATCCCACATGCGGATGCTTGGGATTGATGGGATACGAGTGGTCTAACCACTCATTCATGGCGCCGCCTTTTTTTTTTTTTTTTTTTTGAAAATGTGATGTGCTCCATTCACATGAAGTTCTCCACCTGTTCTACAAACAATATCTTAGAAAATAGTATTCTTCGTTCTGCTCCTTAGTAATCGAGATAAGTATTAGAAGATTGGCTTCATTACCGAGTTCCTTTAAGTAGAAAGGAACTAAGAGAATACACTACACTAAAGCGATATTCAAATGCTTTTAAAGCTGTCGCTATGCAACTGTCATTGAAATTCTCTTCTTTGCTAGGTCAGGTGTGAAACAAGAGAAACATGGACGACGCCTTGTTTGAGAAAATTATTAAATATTTTAAAAGCGAAACCAATAACAATGAATGTCTCGGAAACGGTTAACTTCACAACAGAAATTAGAGGACCTAAATTGTGCCTTTTGACGACATCTACATCTTTTGTGTGGTAAGTTTTTATCTCTTACGGTTTACTAGTAACGTAAAAGTACTTCAGAGGCTATTCTCAAGAAATTCAAGATATTCATTCTATTTGTCATCTAAATATATTTAATTCAGATATTTTAATCAAAATGGTTAGAACAATTTTTGAGAAAATCAAAATTTTCGATTTAATTGATCCTATGGGTTTAAAGCGTGACGCCAAAAGCTGACGACCCAAAGGACACAAATTCGTTTCCGGCAAAGGATTTAATATTTTTTTTTTCTTCTTCTTCTTCTTCTTCTTCTTCTTTTAAGTCCATACGAACAAGTGCTGCTTGGTGGAGAGATCAAAACTCGAAAAGAAATATTGTCTGTTGTGGAAAATGAATGTTATAACCTAGAAAGATACGCTCTACAAACGGTGCTTAGTTTTTGTTTTGTGTTCCCGAATGGCCAGTGACGCCTGGTACTTTAAAAAACTTATATCAGTAAATTCCTAATTTGAACAGATAGGTCATAGATCTATTTCAAATTACATGTTTACACCTCCTTATTCTCTGAAAGTATTTCGGTGCAGTTCATTAATACCCTGTTTATCAAGATTGGTGTTTAACGGAATCTTATTTTTTGAGCTATATTATTCACAGACCCACACAGACCTTTTTCTAAAAATGCATTTTTTTTATTCGGGGGGTCTTAAAACTTGTATTTCCGGTGAAATACCGATCACATTTTTGGTGGAATACAAACAATTCTTTACCTATTATGTAGGTATATTGTACATCCGTGCTAGTCAAAGTAAAAAGATATGTGTGCGAGTGCATAATTAAAAAATGAAAAGTGTGCTAAGTACTAAACCTGGTAATTATGTTCAGTATATTCAAAAGACGAGATAGGAAACTTTTGAATGAAATCCCTTACCCCAACTGCCCTTTACATGAATCATTTTTCGACAGGTTATAATTTCAAAAAATCGCTCTAACGACTTTCCTTAAAACACAATACATTAAGGGCATGGAAAATAAAAAGTTTATCTTGAATTTATGTAAATAGCCTATGAAGTCCCTTTATTGGGAAGGGATTTTGTATAACGGGTATAAGAGATACATAAATCATACTACATAGATTACAGATTTCTTTTAAGCACACATTTTTCAAACTAATTTTATAGCATTGGCCAATTCCGAAGCATACGTTTATATTGATTTTTATTTTTCAATAATTTGTCATGTTTAAAGTGCTGTTGCTATTCAGTTGATTCTCACGATATCATGGAAATGGTACGGAACTTTCAATCCAGAATATTGCCTTAGCTTTTTAACATGTATGTAACGTTGAATTTGGTTTCCTGAATTCCCTCTTAACAATATAGAAATTCTTAAGAAACTAGCATATATTAAAGTTTATCGATTAACATGAACTAAATAGAAATAGAAGTTTCAATAAGAAAGGCTTGTAAAATCTATATAAAAATAAACAATAGTGGATAGAGATGCGCAAAGACATTCGTATTTTGCCGTGGAATTCAAAAAGCATAGCATTTCAAGCCATCACATGGGTTTTGAAAATTGTGATCATGCTTAAGAGTTACTCGACATTCGTCTTCACAGGGTAAGGGAAGACCCGGACATAAAAAAAAAAAAAAAAAAAAAAAAAAAAATCCGGGTAACTCATCCTAAGCGAGATTCGATATCGGGAACTGTTGAACGTGAGGTAGACATGCTACCCCCCACACTACTCAGGCGGGCAAAAAATATAAAACCCAACCCTCTGGGCGCGAACCAGGATCTCTCGTCTGATAGCAGCCACATAACCCTTTCTATGTTATAACGAAATCCATTTAATGCATAATGAAACTATCTTGAATAACAAGAATTAGATATCATTTGTCAGAACAGTTTGTATAAAATGAGTAGAGAAAGGCATTTTAATAAATACTCCTTTTTATTACGCTGCGTAGGTAGCCGCATATGAGAGCGTACAACTGTTCTTTCTTTTCATCTGCCCCTTCAGAGAGATCTCAAAATATTATTATTATTATTATTATTATTATTATTATTATTATTATTATTATTAGTATTATTATTATTGCTGAAATCAATCTGAAAGTGATCTAATTTCCATTAAGATTCGCATTCAACTTGTTGGCCGAGGCTTTTATAACTTAATTATCTCCGAACACGAATGAATGACGTCCACATTGTCTTGTTAACTAGTGTTGAAGGTTGCTAAAAACATCGGTGTCACAATGTACAATTATATCATATTATTCAAAATTAAAAAAAAAATGTTTCATTTACTACGAAAAATGGAACATATAAAACAACGGGTCATTGTTCATAAAAAGTCACAGACAGGATTATGCCTTAAACAAGTATCTACTGTTATTTTGATATATATATATATATTTATTTATTTATTTATTTATTTATTGCCACGGGCTGTAGACGCAGGTGCAAACACATTTCCCTGTCAATGTGGATACGGAGCAACAAGCTCACTGTCATGGTAAGACAAGCAGTTGGTTTTATTCTTCTTTCTCGAATTACCCTCATCTGTGTTGGGCTTACACCTCGAATGACTTACAAGCTTGCCTTGGATCAGAGGGCTGTCGAGGATCGAGTTAATGCCTAATCTTAAAGTCGATTTAAAATCGTGGAAATGTAGTCAAATTATTTTGGGTGGAGAGAAAATGATAATTAACATAATATTAGAGCAAGTTGAACAAACTACGGAAATCAACTCGCTAAACATTAAAAAGTAGTTAGAAGAAAGCAATTCCATTTGTTTTTACAAACATGACAGTCTAAATTTTTTCAGTGACACCCTCTTAGCATTTGGAATTCGTAATCAGATTCCAGAGAATTTAAAATATTATATAAAGGAACGGAATACTAGCCGGGAAAACATACATAACATTCCATTATAGTGACTAGTGTGTGTGTGTGTGTGTGTGTGTGTGTGTGTGTGTGTGTGTGTGTGTGTGTGTGTACAGGATCCCCGTACTAAAACTCTAAAAAAACATATACATCTTAAATGAAGCAGCTCAAACGACTATTTTTAAAACCATTAAATGTCGTAAAGAAAACAAAAGTTCGTGTCCGTCTATTCGTAGTCCTCCTACGCGGGCGTGTAAAAAGATAATAAGACAATTCAGGTAAATATAAAGCAGGGAAACTGCCTTTTGCCTCAACGCTGAACTACCTATGGTTGGGTCAAAGTGTCCGAATAAGATTTTCATTTGGCACTTTTCACATCCTTAGGATTAATACCAAGTAGAGCTATCCCGTAGCTTCTCAGACTCACTAGGTTCCCTAATTAGGTTGCCCCAAAAGAATGTTCTAAACACTTTCATTTTTGTATCTACGACCTTTCACAGGAGGAAAACATAATGATGATTCATTCTCACCTAATGCTATCCTTCAGCAATAACTTCTTTACGTTTGATCTGTTGCTGCTGAAAACCGTTATTGTTAATATTCATAATTAACGCAAAACGTTTGGCAAATCGGGCAGTATGAATTCGATATTATCACCGAATACCACCTATTAAGTGTTATTTTAGAAAAAATACCATTACTAACGAACTGATGTGCAGAATCACTATTCGGATTATTTTCCTTTGCTATACACGAATAATACTTAGCGGTACTCATTTGTAGTCGGGTATCTATCTGCTTAGTTAAGTGTTCTTATATTTATTTACTTGTTTTGATAATTAAAATAGACGGCGGTTTATAGGGAGGTGTGCTTAAAATCAGGACCAAGAGTGCAGAGTGCAGGAACAACTGGGAACGCGAAATGCAGGAAACACGTAGCTGACATTTTGACCCGATTAAATCTGCGCTGCTTGACAGACCAGGCACCGCGTTCAACTTGGTTTTATTGCCTTTACCTATCACTCGTAATTGCGGATATGATGTTTCATCAGTTGCATATTACCAAATTATAATTTGCAGTAATATAATTGTATAACGGAAATCTCCATTTACTTCGGCAGAGTTAAAATACAAAAGTAATGAACCCATTTCAAAATCTCTGTTAACATATATAAGGAACTCTGTAAATTTTAAAATGTTAAAAAAAAGCCATTACATACAGTGAAGTTGTCAATTTTATTAAAATCTGGACATCTATTACCAATACGTGCTTCACTTGGTCATGGTGTAGATGGAGTACCCTGGACGCGCGTTTCAACAACTTTCGTTGTCATCCTCTTGCAGATGTCTGAGGAAGTTGGACAACCTCGGCATCTAATATAGGCGTCTGACCGACAGTAGTGGCTTCTGGTGGTAGAAATAGGACATCATTAACAACTGCCTTCTTCTTTCTAGTCCTTGGTGACCTCTGGTGGGGCATCTCGGAACTGTTTGCTGGTTTAGAGTCTACAGCTTGACTTTCTATTGTTTTTGTACAAATTTTAAAATGACATCTGCTGATGGTATTACAAAATTGACCACATTACTACAATTACTATGGATGAAAATTTTTCCCCAAATATCTAATTCTGAAGGAGAAATAGTGGCTTTCAGTAATTTTATATATTGCCCAATTTCATGGTTGGCTACTGCTGATTTATCCAGCTGTTTTAATTTAATATTTTTCTGGTGTTCTTTAAGACGAACTTTTAAGCTTCTCTTTGTTCTACCAATATAAACTTTTTCACAATCATTGCAGTTGATTTGCTATATATCAGATCTGTTTAAATTATTCACTGCTTTATCAAGTGGTTTATTTAACATCTTCTTTAAGTTAAATCTGTTGCAAGGGGCAAGTGTTATATTGTATTTATCAATTTTTTTTTAAATTTTGTAAACAATTTTGGATGATAACTGAATCTTTTATACTTTAAATCATCTTTTATTGGTTTTAGCAAGCTTTCATCTTATTTTGATTTTCTTGTTTCTTCAAAATATTATAAATCAACTGTCCATTAAACCCATTATTTTCTGCAACCTTGATGACATAATTAAGTTCTTTTTTGCATTCTTCCTCTGTTAGGGGTACATTAATTAATCTATATATTAAGCTTTGAAAAACAGCATGCTGATGACTTTTTGGACTGCATTTGTTATTCTTAATATAATTATCCACATGAGTTGGCTTCCTGTAAATACCAAACTGTAACAAGTTATTCTTTCTAAAGATCTTAATATACAAAAAAGGCAGCATACAATCATTTTCAATTTCCATAATAAATTTAATACTTTATCCTAAGCATTTAGTATATCCAATGATTTCTTTATGGCTTGGTTAGAAATGATAGCAAAGATATCATCCACATATCTATGCCAAACTTTGAATATTTCGGGATGTTCTTTCGTAACTTTTATTTCCAGACAACTCATATATAAATCTGCTAATAAGAGTGAAAGTGGATTACCCATGGCTAGTCCTTTTGTCTGTTTATAAAATTTATTGTAAAAAGTAAAAAAAGATTGATTGATTAATACAACAATCTGTAATTAATTCTTCAATATTGGTATCATCAACTGCAATGGAGGTTAACCATTCTGTTAATAAAGTAGATAATTTCTCAAGTGGCACATTAGTAAATAAAGAAATAACATCGAAGGAAACCAATGTGTCTTCTTCTATAATTGTAAGTGTTTGATTTTACTAATTAACTGTAAAGAGCTTTTAACATTCAAAGATGCATTTGAAAAGTATTCTCCTTCAGAATTAGATATTTGGGGAAAAATTTTCACCCATAGTAATTGTAGACGCCTATATTAGATGCCGATGTTGTCCAACTTCCTCAGACATCTGCAAACCTGCAAGAGGATGACAACGAAAGTTGTTGAAACGCGCGTCCAGGGTACTCCATCTACACCATGACCAAGTGAAGCACTTGTTGGTAATAGATGTCCAGATTTTAATAAAACTCTGTAAATGTTATAGCCATAGGCACGAGTTTTGTTTTTAACGATAATTGAGAAGGCCGTTGAATTAAAAAGAAAAATATTTTGTATGCATTTTACATAATTTTGAGAAGATGTTTAAGTTTATTTTTTCGCGAAATTTTGAGACTGTTTCATACTTTCGTAAATAATATTTTTAGCGAAAAATAATATCTTTTTCATTTGGATTCACATCTTGGTGCCGTAATTTCAGTAAATTAAATGATATAAAGCAGAAAAAATTGAAGCAATTAAACAATATTGTCTTAGGGCGAAAGTATTCCGAAATACACTAAAGTAAAAAATAAATAAACAAACAAAACCTCACTGAAAACCACCCAAATTTAGAAGCTATACTGTTCCCATTGCCTGTTCAGATACAATATAGATAGTTTAATTCGAACTTTACCTTGCTACTAAATGTTTTGAGCAATTGTTCATTTCTATTCTATAAAAGCAAAAGTTTTCAGTTCCTTCGAAAAATTTGTCAAATGATTATTTTATCGATATCAAGTGCTGCGAAATTGTAAAGATACCAGCAACATTAGTTTCTAAAAATTAGACGCCCCTAACACAGCAGTATTAGAATTTCAATGTAAAGAAAATCTGCAGCTCACCTTGTTTTGTCCCGAATTGACTCGCTAAGAGTTAAATATGAAATATTAGATGGTGGAAGCAGAGTAAGTGGACTTTTAGAACTCATGTTAGAGATACAGTAGGAGACTAACAGTTTCTACCATATGACTATCTAAACTGGATTTCATTATGACAAAAGAAACTGGTGATTAAATAGCAATAACTATTTAGATTATTTTACTCAGCCTTCAAGGTTAGTTACTAAATCAAGTATTGCTCATTAAATAATGTGATGGCTGCATTTAACCAACTACATACATTTAGTCTTGAAGTATTAATTCTGATTTGCTCTTTGTGCATTAAATTAATTAAGCCACGGTAAGAATAGTTGGGTTGAACGCAAAAGGTGGATCTTAAATCACGTTTCCGTGAAAAATCCTGCACTGAGTAGTTACCGATATCAAATGCTGGCAGCTAGAGATTTTTTTCTACGTATAGCTTAGCTGTAAAGGGCAGAAGAACAACAATGAAAATGACAACTTCTATGCTGCAGTATGCTGACGTGTGACATGATGTATGATTCCATTCACGATATTTATCTGAAACAAACCGAATGTATTTGGAAATAACGGTTTTTAACATAAATGCTACTTTAATCACCTGCTAATTTTAATTTCAAACATGTCATTACTCATTAATTCTTCCCCAAAATCACCACGAAATTATCTACACGTACTATGTCCATAGTGTACACAGAAGGCATTTTATTCCACCCAAAAATTTCGATATCGACAATTTATCGGAAATACATGTTCTGAGACCCCCTAAATAAGAAAACTTTTGGAAAAGGTCCGTGTGTGTGCCTGCGCGCGCGTCTATAGACAGCATAGCTCATAAACGCAAAGGCCGTTAAATACCAAATTGTGTATTTAAGTTTAGTATCTCCCAAGGATACAACACGAAGATTTTCAAGAAAATCATTCCATCCCAAAATAGCCTTTACATGGAAAAAAAATTCCAAAATTTTCATTTTCTCTAACGATTTTGATTAAAATGTCGTATATTAAAGATATTTACTTGGCAAATAAAATGTGCATCTTGAATTTTCTGGCATTACCCTCTGAATACCTCTTTATTCTGAATTTTGCTAAATGTTGCATAAACTGTAAGAGGTAGATGTGATTAAAACACAAAGTTTATGTCATATGTAGAAGTGACCGTTTCTGAGATACTCCTGTTATTGCTTTCAGTTTGAAATACCTATACTTCTCTCACACGAAAATTTGTTAACTACTGGCCATACATAGGATTTTTTTTAATTTATTTTTTAATAAACAGTAACGGAGTCTGATCAGGACTCCGGTACTATATCCCTATTTACATTTCCCCCCGTAGGTATTACTGATTACTGGTTTACTGCTTTTACTGTTTCTTTTACAAGCATATACACATTGCACAAACATATAACACCCATGACCAAGGCGGGACTCGAACCCACGATCCCCTGCCCACGAAGCACCAAAGCGAGACGCTTTAGCGAGCGTGGCCATGGGGACCGGCTAAAATGCTAATAGAGATACCGAGGGTCGAACACAGAGCCTTTCACACGGAAAGCGAATACTCTACCTCTGAGCTACATCCCCTAGGAATTTCAATCACACAGCAACCGGCTTTTAAAATATTTGACTATTACTTTAGCCTAGTGCAATCCATTATTTCCTTTCTACTTACAAGGAAGCAACTAATAAGACAATTTTTGCTAATGTTTATCTCGATTAGCATGAAGAGATAGATAAATAAGTTTTTAACACGTTATTACAAAGATGTAGAGAAAGTCATGTGAATTGAACACATCAGAGTTTCCTGTTATACGTTGTAAATTACGCCATAACGCCTAAGATAAAGAAAGACTTTTAACAATTATTCAATTCACAATTGTGGTCATGTCAACCAGAAAGCCCACGTTAAATAAGCCATGGGAAGACACTCATGATGCGCCTTGCAAGAGAACTCGAAAGGTTAATTCTTTACTCTTGATTGATGTACTAAAATGCGTACAACTATCCATCTCATTTTCTGACTGTTTTATAACTCTAGTTTTGTTTTGCTCTTTTTTTTTTTTTTTTATTTCAATTCCTTTAGATCAAATCGGAAAAGAAAAGATATGGGTGAAATGCTCAAATGAGCCCGGAGTACATATAGCTTGGAATTGCTCGACATTCGTCTTCTCAGGATAAAGGAAAAGCCCAGAATAAAACCTTCGCGGGTACTTCACCTTAACCGAGGTTCGAACTCGGGACTTCCTGAATGTGAGGCAGAACTGTTACTAGCATACTACAGAAGCGGGCAACCCTGTTGTTAAGGGGCTAAGCAATTCTGTGCTATATAACTATGAACATTTTGCGAATCTCTTTTTTCACTCATAAACCTGTAATAAATTATGTTGTGATATAGCATAATTGTATTATTTCAAGAACTGAAAATTACGAACTCATCTTCAAGTCGATGCAAGAGAGTTGACCTTTCTGAGACCACTGAGTGAATAAAATGTTTAGGATAGTTTAATGCCATTCAGAGCTTTCCCGGGTTTAAATTAATGGCTCTTACTTCATCCTTTGGAATACGTGACCACCGAGTGATCCTAGAACCGCATTATATTTTGACTAGTGTCTTTTGACACAGTGGAAGGGGGATGACGTCACATGGTTGCTCTGGTGGTTATTACAAAGTGCCGACACACGCAACTGACTTTGGTAAAAGCAATTCTTTTCTAAGTTTGCCTTCTCTTGCCACAAATAATTCTGATTAAAAAATACAATTTCTTTGTGGCTATTATAAATCCCAAAATACTCAACGAGTAATAACAGAAAATATTTACATTTTTATAATCAAAGAAGATATTCATGTTATATGAAATAAACTATAACAGTGTGTGAAGATCTACTTCTATAAAAATTAATTAAACTTTGTAATTATTGTTCTCTATCATGCTATTCTTTCAAGTCTAACTGGGATGTGACAGCATATTATTATCGGTCGTACGTGTAAAAAACATCTGACTTTCTCTACATCTCTGTTTATTCTTCTATTTATTTCATGCTAATCGAAGAAAAAAAATCTCGTTTGGTATTTAACGATCTTTTCGTTTTTGAGCTATGCTGCCCCCCCCCACACACACACACACAAACAAACGCGCGCGCACGGATCTTTTTCTAAAAATGCTTTTTTTATATTCAGAGGGATCCAATATACGTATTTCGGTGAAATCTCGGTATCGAATTTTTGGGTGCATTACAATACCTTCTCTATACACTATTCACATAGTTCGTGTAAAGGAACTAGTTAGCAGAAAAGGTCTTATTACGTGCTTCCTTGTAAGTAGAAAGATAATAAGGGAGTACCATAGGCTAAAGCGATAGTCAAGTGTTTTAAAAGCTGGTTGCTATGTGGCTGAAGTTCCTTTGTATGGACAGCAGTTGACAAATTCCCGTAGGAGAAATGTATAAGGATTTTAAAACTGAAATCAATAAGAAACATCTTAAAAACGGTCAACTCCACGAACAAAGTGTATATAGCATAAACTGTGTGTGTTTAACAAGCTCTACATTTTTGTGTTAAGTAATTTTTATCTAGCTCTTACGGTTTACCAGTTATGCAAAATTGCGCTAAATCCATCCAGAATAAAGATGTCTTTAGATGTTATTCCCAGAAAATTCAAGCTATACATTTTATTTGCCATCTAAATATTTTAAATATACAACATTTTAATCAAAATCGTTAGATCCATGTTTGAGAAAAACAAATTTTTCAAAAATTTATCCACATAAAGGGGTTTGCAAATCTTCCTGTCGCGTCCTTGGAAGTTACTGAACTTAAATACCAAGATAAGTATGTAACGGACTTTTCGCTTTTGAGTTATGCTGCAGACACACACACACTCATAGACACACACAAGGACATTTTTCTGATTTTTTTTTTTTTATTCAGGGGGTCTCTAAATTATATTTTAGGTGTCGAATTTTTGGGTGCAATACAACACATTCTCTATACACTATGTGCATTGTACGTGTAGAGAAAGTAATAATATAAAATAAGGAATTTATAATTTCCTTGAAACTCATAGGAATGCATTTTACTTTATAAATTATAATAAATATTGCCGTTTTATTGTGAAGAGCAGCTCGGCAGTATTAAATAATCGGCCTATTTAAAGTTTTACTGCCCAATTAGAGCGGTTACGCATTTCCAGTGAGTTCTTGTATGGGCTTTCCTTCCTTTCTCTGAAATAATCGTTCCTGTTTTTGTTTTCTCTCCCCCTCTCTCTCTCTCTCTTTCTCTCTCTCTTTCTCTCTCTCTCTCTCTCTCTCTCTCTCCTGTATTTAGTGCGCTCAGTTTCGTAGGTAAGAAATGGTATCCATTTCGTCGGATGACAATCCATCGTCCCGCCTAAATGATTTTATTGCATTGCTGAACGTATTTTGAAACAATATTTTAGTTCCCGTTCATATACAGAAAACACACACTACAAAAGTAAGAAAAAATACCAACAGAAGCATTTTAGTGCATATGCAAGCGTTTTATCACATCTTGATATTTAAGACCATCCTTCGTGCTGTGGGCTGATAAAATTAAAATTGTTTTTTTTAAGATGTCATTTTTTAATGTAAGGGGACAGTGGAACTCGAATTTTACCGAAAATGTGCATAATATTGGAACTCTTAGTCACAATAATAATAACAACAACAATGTTGATACAATTAAAACTGTATATTTCAATTTCACACCAATGAATGCACCAATTAGAGAGTTCATTGAAAACTTCAGAATAACATTGCATTCTTAAGATTTTAATAAACTAGAAGATCAACTGAATTTAAGCTGAACTTTTGTAAAGATGGCAAAATAAATGGACAAGAAAAACAAACACCCCCCGAAAAGATAAAAGCCACATAAAAAGCACCTTACTTTACGTTTTTCCTTTTCTTTTAACAGTCGATTGCTGCGCTCACTATGCTCGTAGTGTCTATCAAGTAGATGACGTATTATACCGCGCATATTAAGGCTATTGTTTTGAAGACCTTATAGCGTTTGCGCCCCACCTATCACAGACCTAAAAAATTACCTGCCGGGCTCTGTGTTAAGTTTTAGCAACATGGTATTGCGAATAAATAAGCTTGCCGGTTAATATCGAAAGTTTCCTCTATGGGAAAATCATCATATGTAAATAATTGAAAGAACGCTGAAGTCTAAAATTAACCGCTGATAATTATCACTATTTTATCGATAATGAACATTCTTACACAACTTTCATATTAACAGTACCAATTCTCAAAATAAATGCAAAATCACCATAAAATATATTTCCGTTTGACCACATATCTACTAATTCAATTATTGCCAACATTAATAAAATTTTAATGTAAGTGTAACAGAGCTGTTTGCTTTTACTTTCTCTAGCACAAATGCACAATGTACATAGTAGATGGAGAAGATATTGTATCTCACCCAAAATTCGACACCGAGATGTCACATCCTGAATAAAAAATACGTATTTTTAGAAAAAGGTCCGTGTGCGAGTGTGTGCGTGCGCGTGTGGACAGCATAACTCAGAAACGAAAGTCCCTTGAATACCAGACTTGGTATTTAAGTTAAGTATCTCCCAAGAATGCCACACGAAGATTTTCAAGAAAATCTCGACACTCCAAATTACCCTTTACATGGAAAAATGTTCGAAATTTTTTATTTTCTTAAAAATTGCTATAACGATTTTGATTAAAATGTCGGATATTAAATATATATATATATACATATGATAAATAAAATGTATCTCTTGAACATCCTGGGAAAACTCTCTGAAGTCCTCTTCATTCTAAATTACTTTTGTATAACTCTTAACCGTAAGAGAAAGACAAAAATTAACAAAAATGAAGATTTCGTCAAAACACACAAAATATGACCTTTACATTCTTGCTGTGGAGCTAACCGTTTTCGAGATATTTCTTGTTGTTGGTTTCAATTTTAAAATACTTATACTTTTCTCAAACAGGAAGTCGTCCGTGTTTCTATTATTTTACTCCTGGCCATACAAAGAAGCGAAATTCAACGAAAATCTCATAGCCAGTTTTTAAGATGCTTTGACTATGGCTTTGTCGTACTGTATTCTCTTAGGTCCTTTCTATCCATACGGAATTACGTAATAACATTCTGCCAATGGTTATGTCGATTAGCACGAAGTAGAAAAAACAAACAATACTCTTTGTAAGAAGTTTGTTTGTAGAACAGGTAGGAGCTATGTGTAAGGAACATAACTGCGAAACCTGCTATGTAGAAAGTTTTCATAAAATGATTTATGTGGCTTAAAAGAATCAGTAAACTGCCTCGGATTGACTGTAAAAAGCAGCTATGTGCATACGGAATAGTTTTCGTGTGATTAAGGAAACAATCTACCCTGCTATGCGCTGCCTCTTAACATTGCGCCTTCAAAATCAGCTAGGTGTACATGGCGGGTTTTTAAGTCTTTCTTTTGCGCCTCACGGAACACATATCAGATGGCGCATGACAAAGCTATTGCAATAATTAAACACACTGTCACTAAAAATGAAAACCAATGCCTGCTTTTACCTTAATTGGTAATAATAATTCAGTCAGTATGGCGAGCAGAGAAGAGAAGATTGTGAAATTAGCTTCGAAATCTTGGACAAAAACTGACCAAAATGCCAGTGAAAGGACACTTCTGTCAGAAGAATTCATCAGAATAGGTAAGTCTGAAATGGGGAAAATAAATTGATCCTGTGGCTGTTTAGTAATTAACAAGTTTCCAGATTACGCATATTTAACACTAAAAGATACACGAATTTAAACTTCTAAGGCTTTCATTTAATTCCGTTTTATTTTAATTCTAGTAAGTATCACTCAAGTAAGTGTGCTACATTATGATTTTTTTCTTCACAATTTTATGTATTTTCATTCAACATTCCATTTTAGAATAGCTTGTCTTGGTGTGTCTTTTACTAAGTACTTTAGTTTTTTAAACAGCAACAAAGAAAATTAACATGTTATTTCTAATATACTAGCACAATTTATTTAAAAATTATTGTATTTTTGCAATATTATTTATTTATAAAGTACCTACTAATGCTGATATTCGGTTATACAGTTTTTAGAAAAAGACACGCAACAAAGTTGCAGACCCGTCCTTTGGAAACTATTTCGTAAAGTAATAAAAGCCTCATTCTACCTCTTTGCTTGAAAAAAGAGCCATTTTTTTAAATAAATGTTTTCACTCAGTAAAAAGCAGAAAACATATTCAAATATGTTTATTAGGTTTTCACTGTGACCATCAGTAGTTAGCTAGATTCAGTAGTTCTAGGGTATTTAAAATGCCAATAACATGACTGCATTTTTTATAAACCCCTTCCTTTCTTTCTATTTCCCAGATCATGACTGCATAATCCTACCTCAAGATCCTGATGATGTTTCTGGAGAAGGATTCATTGGAGAATTAAATTCTCCAGTTATAAATATCATTGAAGCAAAACTGCCTGAAGATGACTTAAACAGCAGTGTCACAGAAGAAGGAGTAAATAATGATTGTTTTTTAGAGAATATAGATAATATTGCAAATGTCATAAGTGCAGATATCGAATACGTCACATCAAGTAACAGGGTACAAGAAGAGATAGCAGTAAGGGAAGCAGGGACCCTTGAAATTTATTCCACTGTTTCTGCTGCAAGAGAAACCACTAGTGTCACAGAAGATAACATACGTGTGTCTAAGCCAAAAACAATGTACTATAAAACATAACAGAAATCTAAGAACGAGTATATCACAACTACACTGAAGTTGCACGGTCTGAAAGAAAAGTACTTTCTCAAACATGTCGGCACAAAAAAAAAGAAAAAAAAAATCAACTCGAAGTTCCAGATGAAAAGAAGTCAATGAAACTGCAAGAAAAAGGATTCACGAAAAGTTGTGGTGTTTAAATGACTGGAACCAGAAAAAATCATGTATAAATGGTCTTGTAGCATTTAGACCAATATTAAAAATAAGAACTGGCAGCAGAGATAAAGCTATTAAGCATCAAGGTCATGACTGCTACCTAAAACTCGAAGATGACATAAAAGGTTAGAGTGCATAGAAATTTCTTTTTATGTACTACTGGCCTAAAAATGTGTTTTTGCTGCCTGGATTAAGAAGTTCGACCGTGCTGAAGAAATAGCCGAAGATACGGTTTAAATGAAGAAAAGTATATCACAACATGATGGAGCTACTGAAAAGTAATTAAAATCTGTTTCTGTCATAATATGGCTAAAATTAATTCCGAAGATGCCAAGCCATTATTGCAGAGCAACGAGTAGGTACTAGAGTTTACTTAAACCTAATTTCCGATCAATTTGTCACATGCATCAAGTCTATAAAGAGTGGTGCATAGAATGCATAGCATCTGGTAATGATTTTATAGAAAGAAAAAACGCCTGTAAAATATTGGAATGTGAAAAAAATGTCCATCTTTAAGCCGAGGAAAGATCAGTGTGATACATGTACTTCTTACACAGAAGGCAGAATTTCACAAGATGACTACAATCTTCACATTAGCAAGAAAGAAGCAGCATACAGAGAAAAAGGCAATGTCATATCATCTGCCTCTGATAGCATATTGGTTGTTACGATGGACACGCAGAGCACTTTGGCTTGCCCAAAACTGTTAGTAAGTAAGCAATTTACAGCTAAAAGTTACAGATACATAATTTCAACCTGTATGTTTCAAATAATAGGGATGTGCATCTTTACGTCTGGCATGAAGGTGAGGGAGGTCAATGAATTCACCTCCTGCAAAATTGATTTTTTAAAAAAGAATCTGCATTACAATAAGTTCATCCTTATTTCAGACGGATGCCCTTATCAAAAAAACAGAGTACTGGTAGTGTCTTATCAGACTTCTTCAAGCATTACAATGTGGAAGTTGAGCAAATAATCTGGAAAAAGGACATACGATGATAGAAGTGGGAATATTCACTCCATATTGGAACGTCTATTTTCTGCACCTATTCACACTCCTGCTCATTATGTCAGTAAAATGGAGGACGCCAGGAATAACAAATAGAATCGCCATCCATAAATAATCAACTATGTTGATTACTCATTTTCTAAAACCTTTGAAGCACAATCCAACAGCTTTTCCTCAATTAGGCCCGGCAGAAAAACCGGAGATCCAACAGTCGTCACATTAGAGGATGCTTTTTAATGAAGGCAATGTTTTCCACAAGGTTGATCATGACATTGACTGGCAACCTCTCCCAAAACGCAAAAAGGGATTTAATAAAAGTCAGTCCCGTAATCCACACAATACGCCTATAAAAATTGAGAAATCAATGTTCGATTCCTTGCAGATTTAAACCATTTATACATAAGGACTATTATTACTGCTATGATAATTTGAGTCACTAAATTAAGTTCTAAGGACAATTTAATGTTGTGATTGTTAGTTTGAAAATAAATGCACTGTATGTATCTGTAGGTACTGAACTGAAGTTGCAAGTGTTCGAAGGATATATAATTCGTAATTAATTAACTGTAATTTAATAATTAGCTATACAAAATGTAGGTAACTTTGTATTGGCCCAACAAATGCAAGTTTGTAATATTTAAGTGTTAACTGTATAAATATTATATTAATAAAATAAGGTTTTCATGTTTACTTCATGATTTCTGAAAGAGCCTACTTAGCTATGTGCTAAAGTAGGCGCAGTCGCAATTTGCTATGTGCATTTTTCATATAAATCAAACACATTTATAGTGTTTTTGCGCATGATTATCAGGATCTGAAATAATAGTATTATTGTTGAATGCATTAACCATTACGCAAAACACACGCGTTCTTACATCTTAAATTGCCGTTGCGATGTTTTTTCTACCTCCTGTAAAATTAGCGAAATATAACAACGGTTTTCGCAGGAGCAACGACGATATCAATTTTTTTTTTCTTTACCTAAGCATTTTTACTTTATCATACTATTTGCACGCAGAGAAAGTATTACATTCCGCCCAAAAACTCAATTACGAAACTTTATCGCAAATACCTTGTACATGCTTGGGACCACCTTAACAAAGATTCACGTCAGTGTCAAAGAAAAAAAAATGTAAATGGCGTGTTATTTATGGACGCTCTGTAACTAATGTGGTTCTCAGCGTCCCATTCTAAATTGGGCGTGAAAGATCACCTAATTTTGCTCAGAGGCCTCTCTATCAGGCTTGAGGTTCTTTTACATGCCATAAATCTACGACACGAGACCAACGGCTTTACTGACCTTCCGAAGGAAGCCATGCTAAGGATTTTTACACCCGAAAAAATTTATCGCCCTCCGCCGGGTTTGAACCCGCGACCTTGGGTATCTCAAGTTAGCATGGTAACCATTTCATCACGGAGGGCGACAGAACCAAAGAATGTGGCATAAATACCAAACGTGACCATTTTCTATGCTATGGAACGAAGATATTAGAAAGATCTCCCTCAAAAATCCTCACTCCCCCAAACTATGCTCACTATAGAAAAACATTCCAAAATAGTTATTTGCTCAGAACGATTTCGATTAAACTTCACTGTAGTTAAATATTTAAATGATAAATAAAAAGTCTTGAATTTTCTGGGGAAATCTAAAAGCCTCTTCATTTCGAATTAATTTCGTATAGTTTTAAAACTAGTAAACCACAAGAGATAGACAAAAACATAGAAACACAAAACATGGAGATGTCTTTAACACAAGTGTATTTATTTCAAAGGACGTTTCTTTAGCGTCGTTGTTGGTTTCAGTATATTAATTTTTATTTTTTCATTTTTTCTTAGTTCTACCATAATCTTAGAGGTATTAGAACTACCTTTTGTATTTCATCAAAAAATTCAAAATAGAGATTTCACCAGAACTAGTTGTTTTAAGAACTATAAAAACAAAGAATATTGTTAGAAAACGGTTCATGTGTGTACGTGTGTGTGTGTGTGTGTGTGTGTGTGAGAGAGAGAGAGAGAGAGATAGAGATAGAGATAGAGAGAGAGAGAGAGAGAGAGAGAGAGAAACAGCTACGCCCAAAAGGGAAATGTTTGTTAAACACCAGACTTGAAATAAAATGTTTTTTCTACGACCGAACGTAATTCAGTAATTGACGTCATTTCAGTTCGCAAACTTGATTTTTACATAATCCATGCGCAAAAAAGTGCAGCAAGTGTAAATTGCAAGCGTATAGTAATGGTGCTCCAATTTTACGCTTGCCAAAAAAAAAATCTGATATGTTCCATTCACGTAACTTTCTCTATATCTTCGCAACAAATTACTGTTAAAAAGCGTATGCTTCTTTATACTTCATGCTAATCCAGAAAAAATTAGCAGAAATAGCCTTATTATTTACTTCCGTGCAAGTAGAAGGGAAAGGCAATTCTGCGCTTCGGCTCTAAATATTATTCCGTCTGCTAGGCGGAGCACCAACATCGGAATACTTTTTCCGCTGGGTGCCAGCCGCTACCAACGTTATCTTTTAACACATCGCTACAAGCATACGTAAACTGCGCAGCGAATATTCCCGAATTGATATATATATATATATATATGTTATTTGGTTGCAGATATGGAAACTTATAGTTGTTTAGCTTTAATGAGCTGTATTTCGCACAGAGGTCCCTAATTCGATTCCCATTATTGAGGGTAGATAGTTTTCCTTTAACCACAATTACTCCATTTCTACACCGGTCTGGAAATATGCATGTGAGTGAATTTGTAAATGTTATTAAAACTATCACTCCAGATTAACCATCAGCACGTGAGAGTGAATGTGCGTGCGTTTGAAAATGGAAGACGTTAAAAAGCAAGACATTATACAAATGCAAGACAGATTGAAAAATTCAATGCCCTAGCCGGAATTTGAACTAAGGATCTCCCGGTCCTTAGCCGGTTGCTCTACCACTGGGCTACAATGGCAAACATCCCGACATAGTATTAGGTCAGTTGAAAAATTCAATGCTATGCCGGCATGTTGCCATGGTAGCTCAGTGGTAAAGCAGCCGGCTAGAGACCGGGGGATTCATGGTTCAAATCCCGGCTAGGGCATTGAATTTTTCAATCTGACTCTGCCTATCCAACTCCTGTCCTACACACGATTTTTGTGAGAAAACAATTAAAAAGATAACAATTGTTGACCATTTTGATTTTCTTAAAAATGCCTCTAACGATGTTTATTAAAATAGCGTAGGTACATTAAAGATATTATATGGCAAATAAAACGTAGGTATATCCTGAATTTTCTGACGATAGCCTCTGAAGACCTCTTTATTCTGAATGAACTGTATTGGACTTTGCATAACTGGTAATCCGTAAGAGTCACATAATTTATCTCATGTACCTCCTTTTATTTGTAGAATTGACAATTTCTCAGATTTTCCTTATTAGTATTGGTTTCAGTTTTAAAATACATTTTCTTTTATCATACAGAAATTTGTCAACTCCGAGCCATACAAACAAAGGAATTTCAGTCAGATAAGAAGCGGCCTTTAAAAGATCTGACCATCGCTTTAGGATACTGCATTCTCTTATTTGCCTTCTACTTACAAAGAAGCAGTAATAAGACCAATTCTGGCAATGTTTATCTTGATTAGCATGATGTCGATAAAATAATCTTTTGTAAGGAAAGTTTGTGGAAGAGCTAGGGAGAGGAATGTGAATAGAGCACGTCAGAATTTTACTTTCTCTACACGTACTATGTACATAGTGTATAGCGAAGGTATTGTAATGCACCCAACAATTCGATGCCGAGATTTCACAGGAAATACATGTTTTGAGTCCCCATGAATAAAAAAAACATTTCGTGGAGTTGATCGCTTTTGAGATATTCCTTGATTTTGGTTTCAGCTTTGAAAAACATACTTTTCTCATAAAGGAATTTGTCAACTCCTGTCAAACTCCACACAAACAAAGAAACTTCAGTCACATCGCAACCAGCTTTTGATTATCACTTTAAACCTATGGTACTCCCTTATTTCGCTTCTACTTATCTACAAGGAAGTAAGCATTAAGACTACTTCCGCTAATTTTTTATCTCGATTAGAGTGAAGTAAATAGAAGCATAAGCGTTTTAACAATAATTTGTTGCGGAGATGTAGAGAAAGTCATGAGAATGGATCATATCAGGGTTTTATTATTGGTAGATCCTCGAAACATACATTTCCGGTGATATTTCGACCTCTTGTTGTGAAAGGTATTAAGTAGCAAAGCTAAAGTCATAAACTTTTAGCAACGTCTGTTAGGTTTGAAATTGCGACACGAAAAAATGAGTAATGCAATCCAAGGAAGTTTTATTAAATTGTGTAATTATATGATCTCCACTGTTTCCTGTCACCTACACATGTATTATTTTCATTTCATTTCACCATAAGTTCAGTACACCAAATACACAAATGGAATATATATATATATATATATATATATATATATATATATATATATATATATATATATATATATATATGCTTTCATTACTTGCCTAAAAAAATTGGACTGTTTCAGCAGCATTGCAGGAGTTTAGCTAATTAAAACACAACTTTTCAGTTTTGTGTTTGATCATATAATGCGCAGATGTTTGTGTCCTACGCTCATGCTTTTTACATTTTTTGTTTGTAATACATCCCATGCGTACTTATCGTGTGTTTAATGTTAATTTTGTTTAGTATTCTTATATTTGACAAGTTTCTCAACACAAAACGCACTTTATTAAAGTTCCCTATACTAAAACGAATTTGTTAATTTCTCTGCAAAGTCCTTTGCGTAAATAGAAGCACTAATATACTCCATCCTAAAATTGAATGCACAGATTTCACAAAAATTGCATATTTTAGAACTCCTGATCCGTAAAAAAAAAAAAAGAAAAAAAAAAAATAAAGGCCTGTTTTAAAACATGGAACGTGTGCTCTGCATATGCCTGTGAACGGCTTACTTCAAAAAGAAACAAATCTGATGTACTCCATTCACATGAGTTTCTCTACATCTCTGTAACAAATTATTGTTAATAAGCTTATTCTTCCACCTACTTCATGATAATCGAGATACAATTAGCAGAAATGACCTAAATACTCGCTTTCTTGTAAGCATAAGGAAAATAAGGGAACATACTAAAGTGACAGTCAAATCTTTTAGAATTTGGTTTCTATGTGATTGAAATTCCTTTGTTTGTATGACCAAGAGCTGATAAATTCCCGCAAGGTATAAGTATTTTAAAGTTGATACCAATGAATCCCTGAAACAGTCAGCTCTACAAGGAAAGAAAACAGGCAAAAAAGAAAGAAAAAGAAAAAAAGTATATGCGATAAATTATTGTTTTAAAAAGATGTACATTATATACGCAGTAAAATTTTGTATATTTCTTACGGTTGATAATTATGCAAAATTCATTAAAATTCTTCCAGAATAAGGAAGGAGTTCTTCAGAGGCTATCGTCAGAAAATTCAAGATAATATACCTCTACATTTTATTTGTCATAAAATACCTTTAATGTACCTACGATGTTTTAATCAACATAGTTTGAGTCATTTTTAACAAAATAAAAATTGTCGATAATTTATCCATGTGAAGGGTAGTTGGGGTGGAGGAATTTTCTAGAAATCTTTTCACTTTCTCTAAACGTAATAGGCATATACATAGCGACTAGAAGGACCGCGCCGTGGCCGAGTGGATAGACCATTCGCCTCTCATCTAGACTGGGTTCGATCCCAAGCGACTGCATGTGAGATTTGTGGTGGACAAAGCGGCGCAGGGGCGTGTTTTCTCCGGGTTCTCCAGTTTCCCCCGTCATCGCATTCCACCGGTGCTGCGCGCGCATACACACACACACTTTTCTAATTTGTATTCAGGGGTACTCAAAACATATATTTCCGGTGAAATGTCGGTATTGAATTTTTGGGTGGAATACAATACCTTTGCAATGCACCATGTGCATAGTACGTGTAGAGAAAAGTAAAAATACTATAAATACGAAAGTTGGTATTTTGGCTCGAAATCTGTCAATGCGAACAATTAACAGCCCGCCCGGCTGGGTAGTGAGCAGGTGGCGCGTCTGCCTCACATTCAAACAGGTCGCCAGTTCGAATCTCGCTTGGGTGAGTTACAAGGATAAGGTCTTTTTCGAGTGTTTGTCTTATCCTAAGCCTGTCGAGCAACTTTAAGCTCCATGGACCCCGATATCATTTGAGCATCATTACACCAATTTCATTAATAGTCCGATATGATCAACCGGTTTAAAGGACACTAAGCTACAGAAGGGGCGAGGGGGGGGAGTTCCATAATAATCTCATTCTTTCAATATTATAGCAGTAAGTAAGGCAATTATGCCTGCAGTACATGTTTCAAGAGTTATGGTTTTGTTAGGCTCAAAGGCGTTTGAAAAATTATGAGTTTAGTTCCGAGCAACGTGGTCTTCCTCGGGGCTAGGCCTTGAAAGGTTAACCCTAGACCTGGTTCACTTCCTGTAAACATGTACCCACAATAAAAGCTAGCGATAAAGTATTGCAATTTCAACAAGTTTGATGAATTTATACCATCCTGTTTCTAGATCCGTGGAGACTTACTACCAAGTATCCGTAAGTAGTCTTACAACTTTTTATTGAATACTGCCATTTAGAATGTTATTAAAATTATCACTCCAAATTAATCATTTATTTTGAACTGTATTCTAAACTAATAATGATGATATAATCAGAAAATTAGTAATGGTAGCTACAACAATAATAATGGTGATTATGATAATAATAATAATAATATAATTAATAAACTCATAGATCACCATCATCGTTAGTCATTGTAACCATGAGCCTACTGGCACACCAAAAAGTGTAATGAAGTTTCTGTAAAGGTTTATTTTAATTAACATGAAGTAGATAGAAAATAATCTTTCGTATGAATAGTTTTCAAAAGCCAAATAAAAGGTAATGTATATATATATATATATATATATATATATATATATATTTTCAAACGCACGCACATTCACTCTCACGTGCTGATGGTTAATCTGGAGTGATAGTTTTAATAACATTTACAAATTAACTCACATGCATATTTCCAGACCGGTGTAGAAATGGAGTATTTGTGGTTAAAGAAAAACTATCTACCCTCTATAATGGGGATCGAACTAGGGACCTCTGTGCGAAAGACAGTTCATTAAAGCTAAACAACTATAACTTTCTATATCTGCAGCCAAATAACACATATATCAGTTCGGGGATATTCGCTTGCAGTTTACGTATGCTTGTAGCGATGTGTTAAAAGATAACGTTGGTAGCGGCTGACACCCAGCGGAAAAAGTATTCCGATGTTGGTGCTCCGCCTAGCAGACGGAATAATATTTAGAGCCAAAGCGCAGAATTACCAAAATCTGATGTGTTACACTCACACCATTTTCTCTAGCTGTTCTACAAACTTCTTACAAAACATTATTCTTCTTTCTATACTATGATAATCGAGATAATAATTAGCAGAATGTTCTTACTACTCAGTTCCTTAAAGTAGAACGGAACTAAAGAAAAGCGCTACGCTCAAGTGATAGTCAAATGTTTTAAAACCTGTAGTTATGCATTTGTCATTGCAAATCGCTTGTCTGCTTGGCAAGGAATAGAACAAAAGAAAACCGGACACTACTGGCTGAGAAAAGAATAAGTCTTCACAATCGAAACCAATAACAAGGAATATCTAGGAAAGGGTTACCTCCACAACAAAAATGTAAATGACATAAATTTTGTGATTTGAAGAGATCTATATTTTTTGTTAACTAACTTTTTGTCAATCTCTTACGGTTTAGCAGTTAAGCAAAATTCGGAAAAATTGATTCAGAATAAAGAGGTCTTCAGAGGCTCTTCCCAGAAAATTCAAGATATACATTTTACG
The DNA here is from genome assembly GCA_030762935.1 of Hymenopus coronatus. Taxonomy (NCBI): domain Eukaryota; kingdom Metazoa; phylum Arthropoda; class Insecta; order Mantodea; family Hymenopodidae; genus Hymenopus; species Hymenopus coronatus. The sequence goes on from CM060897.1 coordinate 136,439,592, forward strand.
TGAGATGTAAATATCTTTAATATATGGGATTTTAATCGAAATCGTGGCATTTTTTTTTAGAAAATCAAAATTCCCGAAACTTTTCCATGCAAAGGGTAGTTGGGGGTGGGGGGGATTTTCTTGCAAATCTTCGTGTCACATCCTTGGAAGATATCAATCTCATATATCAAGTTCTAAATTTAACGGACTTTTCGTTTCTGAGCTATGCTGCCCAAAGCGTAAACACACACACACACACACACACACACATAGAGACAGACAGACACGCACACGGACATCTTTCTAAAAATTGCTTTTGTTGGATTCGGGGGTCTCAAAACGTGTATTTCCGGTGAAATATCGGTACTGAATTTTTGGGTGCAATACAATACCTTCTCTATACACAATGTACATAGTACGTATAGAGAAAGTAAAAATATATGGACCGTACGTACACCATTTTTACTTTCTCTACACGTACTATGTACATAGTGTATAGGGAAGGTATTGTAATATACCTAAAAATTCGATACCGAGATTTCACCGGAAATACATGTTTTGAGACTCCCTCAATCCAGAAAAACATTGTTAGAAAAATGGCCGTGTGTGTGTGTGTGTGTGTGTGTGTGTTTCTGTGGGCAGCATAGCTCAAAAACGAAAAGTCTCTTAAAAACCAAACTTGGTATTTGGGTTTGGTATCTTCCAAGGATGCAACACGAAGCTTTTCTAGAAATTCCCCCCACCCAAAAATAGCCTTTACATAAAACTTTTTTCGAAAATTTTGATTTTCTCAAAAACGGCTGTAACGATTTTGATTAAAATATCGTATATTAAAGATATTTACCTGAGAAATAAAATGTGTATCTTGAATTTTCTGGGGATAGCCTCTGAAGACTACTTTATTCTGGATGAATTTTGCGGAATTTTGCATAGCTGCTAAACCATAAGAGCTGGACAAAAATTTACTTCACAGAAAACATAGAGTACATTAAAACACACACTTTATTTTATATACACTTTTTTCGTGGAATTGATCGTTTTTAAGATATTTGTTTTTAGTTTCAGTTTTTAAAAACTTACACTTTTCTCATACAGGAATTTGTTAACTCCTGTCCATACAAACAAAAGAACTTCAGTCTCATAGCAACCAGCTTTTGACTTTCAGTTTAACCTATGGTAATCCCTTATTTCGCTGCTACTTACAAGGTAGCAAGTAGGTAGCAAGTAATAAAGCTATTCCTGCTATTTTTTTCTCAATTTGCATGAAGTAAATAGAAGCATAAGCTTTTTAACAATAAGTTGTTGCAGTGATGTGGAGAAAGTCATGTGAATGGAACATACCACATTTCTAAGAATTCAAATTATAGTAGGCCGTGACAAACCAAAATTATTGTTGTTCTGTAACATACGTATTTTGAGAAAATGGCAGATTTTGAGAATTATGATATTGTTAGAGCTGCGAAAGCGGCACAATCAAATTTACTACCTGCTAATTCCCGAACAGTTTATGAAGCACACTATGAGAAATTTATGAAGTAGTGTTTAGAAAAGAACGAACTATAACCCTTAATGAATGGCTCAGACTTGACCTCAAATTTATTTCATCTTTCATTGCTCACCTTTTAATATCAGAAAATTCTCTTAGGAAAAAGTTGTGTGATACGCGAGCGTCCAGTCCAGTGCAATTGGCAGGCTGAGGGCAGCCCGAGGTGTGCTAGACGTGTCCCTGTTCTCGGAGAGAACTTAACCACGTTCTGACGGGATTGTGGGTTTTGCAGGATGGCGGGTGTGTTTTGGGGTTGTGGAGTGACAGGAGGAGGCAAATATTGCTCCCTGACGGTTGCCTTGATGGTACAACGGCCCTTGTGCACCGCTGGTGTGTGTTAATCAAAATGTTTGTTTTGAGGTTTTAATTTTGAATCCAAGAAACTCTTGAAGGATTATAAGGAGCTTAGCCGTAGCAGCTGTTGGTGGTGCTCCTTCGTTACCGGGGATGCCCGCAAGCCATGCGGAGAAACCGGTATCGCCTGAAGCGGCGGTTTGTGGGATCGTAATCCCCAAGAGACCTAACGAGGGCGCTCCGATGGAATGGTAACCCTTCGTTGAATTGTGTTGCCTGACGCCTAATCTCATCCTCCAGGTATGGTAGACCAGAGGCTTCGTGCAGGAGTCTCGTTGGAAAGCCTCAGGGCACAGAATAGATAGCCCGAAGACACCTATTCTGTACCCGCTGAAGCAACAGCAGACTGGAGTCTGCCGCCATGCCCCAGATCTCACAGGCGTAGATTAACAAGGGGATTATGAGAGCCCTCAAAAGGCGCAACTTAAGGGGAACCGTCATCGAGGACCTCAGCATCGGGTACAGTGAGGCCGCAGCCCCATTGCCCCGGCACCACAGCCCCCTGATGTGCTCCCTAAAAATGACGCCCCTGTCAAGCTTCACCCCCAAGTAGGTGATGGTGTTGGTCCATTGTATCCTTCGTCTGAGGTACGTGAATGTGGGGAAGTTTGCGGGAAAGCGGCGCTTGGTGAAGAGAATAGCGTGGCTTTTCTCCGGATTTATGGACAATCGCCAACGCTCGCACCACTCTTGGATGAGTCAGAGAAGTCTCTGAATGGGGTTGAAGGCTCTTCGTGGGTGTTTGTTTGTTCAGTATAACAGCACGTCATCAGCATAATGGGCTATGTTGACTTGCTGCACTGTTGGTAGGTCGGCCATGTAGACGCTAAAGAGCGTGGGGGAAAGTACAGAGCCTTCGGGGACTCCGCCTCTTATTGGCCTAGGTGTTGATTTGCCTCCCGCAACTGAAAACTACAAAATATCTGTGTTTAAGGTATGAGTGTAGTAGGTGTATGATGTGTGTCGGGAGCTCCAGTCGGATGAGTTTGAGGAGCAGACCCGCGTGCCAGGTCGTAGAGAAGGCTTTCTCCACGTCCAGCGACACCGCCGCAGTGTAGGCTCTGTCCTGGTAACCCAGGGCAGCGGCCTCCACCACTCTCAGTAGTTGCTGGGGTGTAGAATGCCTAGGACGAAAACCAAACTGGTGATCTGGGATGGCTTGAATGTCGCCCAAAAGAGGGGACAAGCGGACTAGTATTAGCCTCTCGAAAACCTTCGAGAGAACTGATAGGAGACTGATGGATCGGTAGTTGGATGGGTGTAACGGGTCTTTCCCCGGCTTCAAGATGCATATCACCCGGGCCTCCCTCCACTCGCGTGGAAAGTGGCACAAGGTGAGGCACATGTTGAAAACCTTGGTTAGAAAGAGTACCGCCTTGATGGGAAGGCATCGGAGCATGGCGGGGGTAAGTCCGTCAGGACCCGCTGCCTTTTTGGGGTTGAGACGCCGGAGTGCGCGCTGGAGTTCACTGGGTCGGATGACGGGAAGTATCGAAGCACCTCCCACCGAGCGCGGTCCGAGAAGTCTTCGTCCTGGGGGTCTTCTCGTGGCCTCATAGTCCTTTCGAGGTAGTCAGCGAATACATCGGCTTTGGCTCGGGGTTCATAAGCCAGGCCTTGGGTGCCTTGGATTGGGGAGGTGATTTGACCTCCGCGGTGTCGGATAGCTTTGGCAATCCTCAACACGTCGCCATCCTCGAGCCTCAAGCGGGTCATCGTCTCCTCCCACGCTCGCACCCTGTGCTCTCTTAGTCCGGACCTCTCGGCGTAAACGCCTCAGGAGTGCTCGGTTATGTGGCGTGCGGTGACGCTGGTAAAGTCTGCGGGCAGCCCAGGAACGGCGTACGAGCAGATGGAGTTCAAGGGGAAGGACATCCGGGTGTAGAGGTGCTGGGGTGTGAACGGTTAGGTTATGGGCAGTTCGCACCACGATGGAAGTAAAGGATTGGACCGAAGCCTCTAGGGATGGGATGTCTGTGATCCTAGGGTTCGGCGGGATGTAGTCATTGAGGCAAACCGTGACGCATTCCCAGTCAACGTCGCGGTTTAAACCGAGACGTCATGACTGGCAACCCGTGTGTTAACCTCAGCTAACACGGGATTATGATCGGAATGAAGTGCGTTGATCGAAGTGAGAGATGTATGAAAAGGGAATTGTTTGATGATCGCGAAGTCAATAACGGATGCCCGTCCTTGGCCTCGTGGATGGTGTGTGGGTTGCCAGGGGCCCTCTACTCTGAGTTGAGGGTCCGCATCTATCATGCGTATGATATCATTGCCTCGGGCGTCCGCCCGGGGGCCGCAATGCCAACGCGGATGTTTGGCATTGAAGTCCCCGGCCAGGATGACATTAGGATGAAGGGCTAGGATGGAAAGGTAATCGTTTAGTACGAATTGCCTATGGGGTGGGTGGTAAACAGACACCAGTAAAACTTCCGTACTGCCTAGGTCAACACAGACAGCCGTGGCTTCCATGGTTTGAAGAGGCGGGAGCTGGATGGGTTTGTGGACTACCCTGTTTCTCACGAAGATCGCTGTGCCACCTCCTCGGCGGCCCACACGATCCACTCTGAGGCAGTTGTAGCCCGGAAGTCGGAATGAGGTGTCTGGACGGAGATGAGTCTCGCTGACCAGCACGAGGTCTAGGGCAAATGAGCCGGCAAAATGTTTGAGCTCACTCCCCTGACCGTTCAGGCCACCCGCGTTCCAGAACGCGAATCGGAGAGGTACGAGACCTATTTCGATTCGCCATTCTGGGCGGTCTGGACGATCATGGTCAGGAGGGCAAGTCCCTCCATGGCGACAGCCATCTTTGCGGCTGGGTCTGTGGCATATAGGAATCTGACCAGCAGATCACAGATGCGCCGGCTGTATCATCACAGATGCTGCTGTATCCATGCCATCACATCCGACATCTGCAGGACAGGAGGAGTGGTGGGGGTGATGTTTCTGGGAGAGGGTGTGGGAGGAGTGCGTCGGGGCGCTGGCACGCCGCCAGCCGCCTCCTACCCCTGCTGTCGCTCGGGTACGGGAGTACCGTTCCCTTGCGTAGCTCTGGGGGAGAAGTTATGCTGCCTGGCTGGCCAGCGCACCTTAGCTTGGGTGGGGGGCTTTTGTTTGGGGTTGGCTGGAGCTTCTTTGTTGCGCGGGGGTTGGTTTGTGTTGTTACCATTCCGTGGCTTCGCAGGGCCACGCTGAGCCCTTTGCGCCGTAGTGGTGTTGGTGGCTATCCTTGGTTGCGCCGGCTGCCTTGCAGGAGCGTAAAGATTCTTTTCGATTCTTGTGTGATTGTGAAACTAGACTGATATTTCCGCTCGAATAAAAAACAAACATCATAAATAACTATTATTAAAAACTTTTTATAAATATAAAAATGTAGTGTAATCATTTCTGAGGTTTCTTAGTTCTTGACTTGAATTTTTAACAACATTTTATATAAAATCATTTTAGAAGGTGTATCTGTATATGTGAATAATATAACCAAAATACACTCTGATATATTACATAAAGCTGGTACTGTTGTTCAATACCATCCAAAGATGCGACGAGGAGATTTTCAAGATAATTCAGTCACCTCAAACGACCTTTATGTGAAAATGGGTTTCGAAATGTTTTATTTTCTGAATAACCTGTTTGATTAAAATACCAAATATTTAAAATGTCTAAATGAAAAAAAAAAAAAAAAAAAAAAAAATCTGACGTACTACATTCACATAACTTTCTCTAACTATTCTATACACAAACTATTCTATACACAAACTATTCTTACGAAAGATTTTTATTTTGTCTACATCAAGCTAATCGAGATTAACATTAGCAGAATTGGTCTTATTACTTGATTCCTTGTAAGTAGAAGAGAAATACATAAGTGAATGTATTATATACTCAAATCATTTAAAAACTGGTTGCTATGTGATTGAAATTCCTTTGTTTGCATGGCCAGAAGTTGAAAAATTCCCACGTGAGAAAAGTATGAGTAATTTAAAGCTGCTAACAATAATATCTCAAAAACGGACAGCTCTATAAAAGATTATATGACAAAATTTGAATGTTTTAACAAGATTTACATCTTTTGTCTATTAAAGTTTTTGGTTATCTCTTACGGTTTATCAGTTATGCAACATGTAGCAAAATCCATTCAGAATAAATAGTTCTTCAAAAGCTAATCCCAGATAATTCAAAATTTACATTTTATTTGTGATGTAAATATATTCAATGTACGCTATTTTAATAAAAATCGTTAGTCATTTTTGAGAACACAAAAATGTTCAAAAAAGTTTCCTTGTAAAGGATAGTTCGAGGTGGAGGGAGGGTTTTCTTGAAAATGTTCGTGTCGCACCCTTGGAAGATACTGAACATAAATACCAAGTTTGGTATTTAATGGACTTCGTTTTTACCTATGCTGCCCACACACACACACACCCACACACTCGAACCTTTTTCTGAAAAGGTGTTTTTCTGAATTCAGGGGGTCCCAAAGCATGTGTTTCCTGTGAAATCTCGGTATCGAATTTGTGGGTGCAATACAATGCCTACTCTATACACTATGAGCACAGTACATGTAGAGAAAATACCTGTTTCCTATAACATGTATTTCCTATGAAATCTCAGTATCAAGTTTTTGAATGGAATACAACACCTTCTCTATCTGCTATGGCTACATTGTACATATGTGCTAGAGAAAGTAGAAAACAATCCCTCCGGAATCTGTCTAGCAGGTGCCTAGCAGCTCTTGAGTCTGTTACGCTATGTTCGGCGTCAGGTTTTCTGATACAAATTTACAAATTTCTAACACGGCATAACTAGCTCTATGACCATTTATAAAAATATAATTTTCGAATATAACCGCAAGATGAAACAGTTTGCTGAACCAACATTAACAATACATAACACACACATATAGTAACGGTCTCTCAATTATCTCGGTGTTCTACTGTCATTAATGACATGCTAATTACCCACTGGGAACATCAGCCAATCATTATCATATGCAACAATAAAGTTCATTTGCACTCAGGCTGCAAACCATCAAGTGTTGGAATAACATCATGAGAACACTAACAATTGAAGGTATAAGAACAGATAATGCGGAGAATGAACTGGCTATCAAAATGAAAACAAGATCATATGGCAACAAAATAACCTGCAAAAGGGGAAGAGTCATTATTTACTTGACGCAAGTTTTTCTTCCTTTTAATACAAATGTTATACTGTACTCGTCATTTTAGATGTCTAACTTTAGTATACATTAAAACCTTGGGGGGGGGGGGGATTCCGAAGTGTTCCATTTTAATGACTTTCTCTTCTGTATACGAACTATTCTTACATAAGTGTTTTATTTTCTCTACATCATTCTCATGTACATAAACATTAAAAGAATTTGTCTTATTATTTGGTTCCTTGTAAATATAAGAGAAATAGGGGTATATACTGGGCTAAAGGTACAGTTAATTCTTTTAAAAGCTCGCCGCTATGTGATCAATTGAAGTTCTCTTTCCATGGCCAGGAGTAAAAAAAGAGAGATGAAAGGAAAGAGGACTTCCCGTTTTCTCAAAAACTGAAAACAAATAACAAGTAAATTCTCGGAAACGGCCAATTCTACAAAAACGTACATGATATAATTTGTGCATATTAATGACATATACATTTTTTGTGTAGGTAGTATGTTTTTTACTGTCTCTTACCGTTTATCAATTATGCAAAAGTCATCCAAAAGAAAATGTCTTTAGAGGCTATTCCCAGAAAATTCAATATATACATTTAATTTGCCATCCAACTACCTTTAACACAGGGAATGTCAATCAAAATAGTAAAGGGTAATTTGGGATGGGGAATTTTCCTAAAAATCTTTGGAAGAAACTAAACTTTAATATCAAATTTGGTATTTTAACGACTTTTCGCTTTTGAGTTATCGCGTTTGCATACACACGGACACATACACGGACCTTTTAGCAAAAATGATTTTTTGTTTTTGCAATATAATTTATTTTGGGTGGCTTTAACAGCATGGTCATATCGCGACCTTACAAATTGTACATAAAATAGTTTTTTTTCACATTGGTAAAATACCAAATGATTACATTTATCTTTACAATAATTCAAAAAGTTTACACTGTCTTATAAATATTATTGTCTTTTTTGATTGTCTGGTGGTTATGTCGTTTTCGATACAGGGAGCCTAAAACGTGTATTTCCAGTGAAATCTCCGTATCGAATTTTTGGGTGGAATATAATATCTTCTCTACCCACTATGTACACTGTACATACCTGCTAGAGAGTAAAACAGTCGGCAGTTTTAATACACACACACACACACACACACACACACACACACACACACACACACACACACATACACGTTATATATAAGTATATTCCTGCATAGTGTATGCTGAAGTATCATGAACATCCACGCATACTAATTTTATTATACGCGAGCCCACCCCGCTCTTCACCATAGGCCTGGTATGTACAGTCCCAATAGAAAATATTCAGACGATAGCCAAATTAGTTGATAAAGTTCTCCTTTCTAACGTGTAAAAAGAATAAACGATAATATAGTTTACGTTTTATGACGATTTTAAATAGTCTTCATTTTATGAGTTTAAAATTTTTGGAACATTTTCAACATTTTAAGCGTGTTTTTTTTTTTCCCCACCAAAATCTCAGACACTTAGTAGAGTACAGTTTTTTTATGAAGTAGCTACCTGAAACTAACGTGCATCTATCCAGAATAATGGAGTAATAAATTCGTGAAATTATGAATATTGAGAGATGTCGTCTGTTTCTTCAACGATCTGGGCCAAAGCCCATGAATCTTGGAAGCAGCATACAATTCCCCAGAGTTTCTCACACGGTGTTCATCATTTTTTTGGTTATAGCCCTAAGATTGTGTGTCTAAAACGTCTCAAAGTAAGATGACAATAATTATAATCAACAATAGGTTTCTTTTTATTTATGAAGTATTCGAAGGAGCAGAGAAACAAACATTACAATAGGCCGCGTGCTGTGTCCATATATGTAATTCTTGATAAGTCCGTTAGAAGGGAAGATAAGAAAAGAATTAGTCCGCCTGGGTAGTGTAGGGGTAGCGTGTCTGCCTCACATTCAAAAGGTGGCGAGTTTAAATCTCGCTTAAGGCAAGTAACGGATAAGGGTTTTTCGGGGTTTTCCCTTATCCTGTGAAAACGAATCTCGAGTAACTTTAAGCTCCATAGACTCCAAGATCACTGAACATCATTTCCCCAATTTCATTCATCGTCCGATATGACCAACCAGGTTAAAGGACGTTAAGCTAAAAACAACTTGTGCAGTTATCTGTCCAGCTGTAGTTCACCGGTAATGTAAACAAAAGCAACAGGTTGTAATGGTTCTGCTTGGTTGCTGAACGTTTTACTGTTTTTCTCTATACAAAATAGCTCCTTTTAATTTGCTGAAAGGAGTACACAAATTTCATATTAAATTAGGCAATGATGTCGAAATAACATGGTAAGAGTATTCAATAAACGGAAATTGGTTGAATTTTAATCATTATTCCTTTGCACAACAATGCACGTGTGTTGTGCCGTTCATTGCAACGGATAATGTTCAGTTACCACGTGGAGAGCGTAGTGTACGTATGTAAGCAATGGTGGAGACGTGTGGTTCTAGTGCGGTGAAACATAAGCGAGGAAGATCTCTAAAAAGTGGCGAAAAAACAATTGTTCTTAACGTATACAATAAGTTTTGTGAAAAATATCCTACTCTTGCATTAGACAACATCTTCAGTTTAACGACCGAATTTACTGGTGTTTCGGAAAGCAGCATAAAGTGTGCAAGAAAAGAGTGGTCAACCACGTAAAAGTTTTCGACACTCGGGAAAAAGAGGAAATGCTGCAAATGTGTTTTGGACGTACAGTGTGACGAGTTTGTTCGAGGTGCACCAGTTCTTTTTCGCAAATGAGCCGCCTACAATAAATAAAGTGTTACAGGCAGTGAACAGTGATCCAGAATTGCCTAATTTGAAAAGATCTTCAATCCATAATTTGCTCAAAGAAATAGGGTTTGAATTTATAAATAGAAATCGCAAAAGCATTGTAGTGGAAAGGGATGATATTGTTTTGTGGCGAAGAAAATACTTACGAAATATCAGACAATTCCGACAGCGGAGGCGAGCTATTTATTACTTAGATGAGACATGGGTTAATGGGGGTCTTACCGACTCTAAAATATGGGTTGATACGCGGATAAAAACAAGGAATATGACTTCTTATCCGGTTCCAGTACAGGGCTTACAAATCCCGCAAGTAAAGGGAAACGTTTAATAGTTCTGCACATTGGAAACGAGGATGGTTTTGTGGAGGGCGGGGATCTTGTTTTTGAGTCTAAAAAACAGAAGACTGTCATGAAGAAATAACAGCGGAAGTGTTTAAGGCTTGGTTTGAGAAAGTGTTCCCTAAACTTGAACCTAACAGCATAATTATTATGGATAACGCTCCTTATCATAGCGTGAAATTAGAACATATTCCCAACAGTTCTTGGAGAAAAGAACATATTATAAAGTTGCTTCAGGACACACATATAAATTTAGGAGAGTGCACAGTTAAATCTGAGCTGCTAGAATTAGTGCGGTCATGTAAAACTCGGCATGAAAAGTTTGTTGTAGACGATTTGGCTGAGAAGGCTGGTCATGTAGTATTGAGATTACCTCCTTATCATTGTTATCTGAATCCAATTGAGCTTGTTTGGAGTCAAATAAAGGAGTATATAGCTAGAAACAACATTTTTAAATTAGCCGAGGTGCGACATCTGGTGCAAACAGCATTTCAACACGTGACAGCCGAAAAATGGAGCGAATGTGTATCACACATTGTTCGGGAAGAGCAAACAATGTGGGATTTGGAGGGAATGGTGGACATTGTAGTTGATCGATTAATTATCAATCCCGATGATGATTCAGACAGTTCCATTGCGTCAACAACAGATGACTCGGATCTTGAAGGAGTGACCCACTTCCATCTTCGGATAACTCTTCTGGGTAAGTCATTGCATTATTGCAGATTATGAAAGTAATGTGCAGTATATGGCTGTTCACACACACACACACACACACGCACATATACACAAAATAATGGCATTTGGAGTGATGAACGCATGCAATACGCAAAGGAACATCATGCCTGCATTTTATAATTTTACGCGAGAATTTCATTTTTCGTAGCGAATAACAACTGATCTATTCGTTTTATTTCCTTTGATTTATTATATATCTCATAGTTTAAATCAATATCTGTGAAAAGTGAACATAGATAGACATTTATTTTATACCATTAGTGCGTAAGTGTGAGCTTATGTAATTGTATAGGAAATGAATACAGCTAAGCACCACGTGGTCCGTCCACGTGCGTTCGCGGAGTAATACATTTTGGTTTGTTGGCATCACCGGTGAACTAAGTCTGGACAGATAATACATGTTTAATATTGGAAAAAGTGCAGCGTATTTTCAAGTCGTTCCTTTGGACAACCTGGTATACATTATTGCAATAATTCCATAGTTATGTAAATCTAGTAAATTTTACAATTAATTTCAATATTGCAGTCCCCCGGAATAGCTTCTTAATTGTATAAGTAATATTTGAAATCTATTACTTCGGAGTATACTTATCATGTGGGAGCGATCCAGTGTAAAAATGACGTGTCCACATATGTCTGGTAAATTTGTGACAAGTGTTTTAAATTAAGGCTTAATTTACTGTTTCAAATGGCGAGGGCAAGTAATTTACGAAGGAACAAATGTGTACTTTACCCACATATTGGAAACCTAACAGCCCTGGCCAACAATGTGATACCTAATAAACAAGATATAGCGCAATGTTCCAGATGTAATACCAGTATTCGGAGGGAAGGGGAATCAACAAGCAAGTTCACGTCGTCTGCGGTTGTGTAAAGACCACAACAGCAAGTGAACCAAAACCTACTGGTTGCGGTTTCAAATCCAAGGTAAATGTTCTCACATTCGTCCAACCATCGAAGCAAAAAAACATATGCCACCAAATAACGTGTTGCGACATGATGCCACGACACCTTCAGTGGTGTACGAGGTTTCTAGCAACCAGAGGTATATGCTGCTACCAAGTTCTGGACCGCTCTCTACCATTTTCTTTCTTTTCTTTTTTACCTTCTCTACACGTACTATGTACATAGTGTATAGAGAAGGTATTGTATTCTACCCAAAATTTCGATACCGAGATTTCATCGGAAATACACGTTTTAGCGTTCCCTGTATCCAAAAGAAGTAGTTTCAGAAAAAGGTCCGTATGTCAGTGTCTCTGTGAACACGATAACTGAAAAACTAAAAGTCGGTAAAATACCAAACTTGGTATTTAAGTTTAATATCTTCCAGGGGTGCAACACGAAGCTTTTGAGAAATCCCCCTCCATCCCAATCTAACCTTTACATGGAAAAAATGTTATTTTGACAAAAATGGCTCTAACAATTTTGATTAAAATCTCTTATATTTAAGATATGACCATAATAGTTGGCTATACTATGAATTCTGGTACTTAAAGTACCTAAGTATTGTAAGTCGCCATTAGGGTTGTAATCTCAAAATAATTTGAGATCACCTATGGTTTACCGAGAAACATGCGAGTCAATTGAGAAATTCAATGCTAAGCCGGTATGTTGCCATGGTAGCTCAGTGGAACAGCAACCAGCTAGAGACCGGGAGATCCGTGGTTCAAATCCCGGCAATGACATTGAATTTTTCAGTCTGACTCTACGTATTCAGATATATTGTAGTTGTAGGTCAATATATAAAGCACAATCTTTTAAAAGTTATTCAGTTATCCTTATTGTCCACTTTTTATTACTAATACACACATTATATAATTTTACTCATTTTTAAACCATCGTAAACGGAGTCACTTTGCAATATAACAGAAATGCTATTTAATAGGACCATTCCAATAACTTTTAAAGATCTGTAATGCTAATGTTGTTTTTTAACTTTCTTCTCGTTTACCGATTTCTAAAGTTTAGGTATAATTTCTGGGTTCACAGAATAAGTACATACATTAACAAGATGCGCATCTGTAATAATAGTTGAACGTAATTCTTCTTAATAATACTCTGACAGGAGAAATTTGCTCACAAATGCATGTGGAGCAAAATTTGCACATCAGTCTTACAGTAAAATCTGAATTTCAGGAAACCGGTCTGAATGGACATATTTCAATATAATTAGGAAGGTGGATGATTCAGAATATCATTAAGCGTTTTGGATTTCTTTTATTTCCATTTACAATAATGGGGAGTACTTTATGGATCTCAGGTTCCGAAATGCGAAATGTATTTATGAATAAATTTGTTACTCTTTTTTAGATTCGGAATAGGGCAATTTTCTAAATATGGATAAATATGTTCACACTAGATTTTAGCTATCGGCGGGCCATTCAAAATGTCTTCACAAGCCATTACTCGGCCCGCATGCATAGGTTTGGCCGCCCCTTGTCTAAGCTCAGAACCTCTACGGCGTCTATGTTCGAGGTATGCATTCATATGTACATGAGGAAGGTAAGTAAAGAACTTGTGAGCCTAACATAAACGTCCTCTCGGATGTCGACGTTTCCCAATTCACGGCGAAGTTGTCGATACAGTATATTCGCTTTACCTTGTTCTGGAACATCTGGAGTCGTTCAATCCTAGTCAAAGTACTGCCCCATACACCATTGGCATACAGGAGTGGACACAGTATGGTAACACAAGAGTATCATTCTCGAAGGGAGGATTTGCGGTTTTAGAATAAAACTTATGTAGAGGAGAATGTGCCTAATTGTGTTTATTACTGATGCAGATATGCCGCGATAAACGGCGACCAAGGTATCCATGTCCAATCAGAAGGTAACCGTGTCGTAAAGTGGAACGTTTGCAGGAGGATGAAGCCTGCCTGCATAAGGTGAGAAGATTTAAATGATTTTCCGCAGATAAACCCTGCTAGTCCAAAGTCCAAAAGGTTCCTTGGTTTAATCATCCTGGAGTATTTTACGGACAATGTTTAGAAATCTGTGGTGCCAACCACAGATTTATACCTATTGTAATTCAATCTAATTCTGCTAGGTTACGTCAGTGTTAACAGCCTCAAGACCTTCTGCACCCCCCCCCCCCCCGCTTTTCTTTCTTCCACGCCTGATTGCATGACATAAAACATAAACCAGTTAAAAAAAAACTTGGGTAATTACGGCCGGCATTCATCCAATAAAACCTAGAAGCCAGGCTTTTTTTTTAGTCAAAACGTCAGGCAATGTTTATATATTCCATCACAACCAAAAAGCCCGGAATATATTTTTTATTGGGCTAAAATTATAATTCACTTGCAAGTTCAATTTCGGAAATCTGTGGTGTGGGTAAGCATCAGTGATCGACGTACATTTGTGTTACGGTGTACAACTTAAATACCTTTTCAAAACTCTGAGAAATGCAAGACTCTAACTGTAAAAGGAATTCAGTAAGTAATAGAGCTCAGAAGGGAAAAAGAAGTAGTAGCAGCTAGGAAGTTGTATAGGGTAGCTGAAATAAGATACTCAAAATATGCAGAATAACCTTGACAGGGAAAACGAATCAAGAAATCAGGTAGGAAAAGTAAATAATTCAGGAATGGGTAGAACTGATTTCAGGGTAGTCATGGATATGTTAAAAACTTTGGGCAAGAAATCGAAATGAATACAGGAACCAGGAGAAAAATAAACTAAAAGAAAAATAAAAGAACGCAACAGAGAAGCTAGAGGTTAGAAAAACCAACATGAAGTATTAGAACTATTCCAGGAGAAAATAGAAGCGGAAACAAATAGTGTTAGGAGAAAAGGTAAAGAGATAGGAATATTTGGAACAGAAACTAGTCAATAGATAAATCTGAAAGGAACATGTTTCAAAATGAGTGGGAAATCACAAATAAAAAGTGGAAGGTTGAGGGAGAAACTAGCAAAGAAGTTAGAAGCAGAAAGAGAAATAGCTAAAACAAAATGTCACAGGCGAGAAAGTAACTAGAAAAGATTTATAAAAATATAAAAAATAGACATGAAAAATCAGAAACAGATGGTAGGAAAGACTTAGAAGAAATCACAGATCAGGTTAAACAGGCAGTATCAGAAAATAACACAAAACAGAACGAAATGAAGAAGAAAGTTCACCTTTGTTCGGGGAAGAGGCGCAGTCTCATAAAAGGAGAAATCGAGATAAAATAAGGAGAAGGTTCAAAGTTAAGAAAAGAAAGAGTATATGTTAACAGTGAAGGTGAAGTGCAGTGAATTTAACTAAAACACAGAACTTATAACGAACTGATAACCAAACACCCAGAAAACCGATTCTTGCACATGTATATGATTGGCATATAGCATATAAACCTAGTATAGGGAACATTGTGTAAGTTGCTGATAGGGAAACAAATAGATAATGTTTAGGAATTAATTCGGGTAAACATATACATTCCTTCATTATCGAAAATAATAAATGAATGTATATGGGCTATTTCGATACCGTAATTATTGTCGTATTAAATTAATAAGAAATATTGGGGAAGTTAAGAAATAATTGCGATAATTAATTTAATATACTCAAATCAAGGAATAATGTCAAAATGTGAAATCTGTTACTATGTAAAAGTCATTAGCAAAGGCAAGCTTTGAAGCAAAGCATTTCAGGACAAAATCAGAAATCACTAGAGTAATTATGTTCCGGGAATCTCAGTAAGGAAGGACTCCATTAAGCCCAAGGTGAGGTTCATGAGAACTGTACATTCAGAAATCGAAAGGAAACTCGTAGTTCGTTTCTGAGAATTCACAAAGTGTAATAATAAAGAAAAAGTAACAAGTCAAACATAATGAAGAGAGTGTCTCAGGTACTAATATGAATGTAAAATTTAGCCACATAGAATATAGGAACTATGGTGGAGTAGTCAGTGGTAGGTGGCTAGAATGTATCTATTGGTGGCTCCTGCGCTTCAAGTTACTCCCGTTACAGTTTTTACAAATTATGGAAGTGTTACTGCAATCGTAGCGCAGCGCTACCCTGATCAGTCATTTAACGGAGATCAATAAGAAATTCGGCTTATGGCAGTTCAGCGAGTGACAGTAAGTTAAACTCAACTTTACTATGAATAAAAATTTTGCCTACAATAGAAAGTTCTTAATACTCTGGAAGTTTGCAGATTTAATACGACGCAATTATTAACCTCCATTAACTGTCTCAGAAATTTAACTGGTGCTGTCCATTCTCGTCCCAACCACGCAAGCCCTGAGAAAAAGAACCCATAGTCTACTGTTGTAGCAGCTAGCTGAACAGCATCAAGATGCAGAAAAAAAGTGTGCAATTTAGAAATTCACACTGTAAGACACTATGCATTCTTAGTTACCGGAAGACTCTTGGAGATGGTATGCTCCACTGCGAATTAGATCCTTATTTCCAAATCAGTGACTGCAACTAGGCAAGAGAAAGTTCCCCCCTCCTATTATTGCCACTAAAAAGGACTTTCGGAAAACAAACGTTGATGTAATGCACTGGACTGTAATTTGTTTATAGTGCTAGTAGAATGTGGCCCAACAGTGATGGTTGGTGGAGTAGTGATTAGTATATCCGCTTGTCACCAGGGAAACTGGAATTGAATTATGTATCTCCGAGTATGAAATCCATCTACCTTAAATATATCGCACACATTCGCAATCATCTAAAATTTTACTTAAGATTATAAATGCTCTTTTTATAACATCTAAAGACTCCTAAATTGTAGATAAAATAAAGGCGATTTTGCCTAAACATCGGAAGAAACACCTTTGTTGTAAGTGCCCAAAATGATGATTTTAGCTCAAATCAACCTTAGTAAAATTTCTTAATGGGAATAATTCTACCTCCTCCAGAATCCGGAGTGTTTCAAAAGATTTATCATAAACCCACCTGAATGACAAAACACCATCAGAAATCTATTTCTGAAGACAAAGCAACATTCTCACCAAATAGATTTACTTCGTTCCCTAATATCAACTAGAACTGTTTATACCCACTTAGGTTATCGTTTAACGGCGAGTAAACCTGTCAACTGAGTGCACCATTTTGAAAAAGAGTTTCTATTTGGGATCAGATGTAACTTGAATCGATTCGCCTCTTACATGCATTAGTTGTTATGCTGTACTTTCCGCGTAGATTCTGTTACATACTGCCAAATCATGTATATTCGTAACATGGAAGGAAACTGCTTGGCTTCTTAAAGGATTTCACAGGGATTAGCTACATAAAGAGTTTATCAGCAGACCGACAATTGCGAAACCAACGGCGCATATTTTCGCTTGCATTAGCTGCATGCTAAACCCAACAATTCAGTGATAATCACTATTAAAAAAATGAATTAACTGTCAATAAACTCTGTATGGAATGTAAACAGCCACCAATTGCGAATATTGGTTTGACATAAGCATGCACTTCCTATATAATTATTGCGTGAATTAGCCATGCAAGGCGTAATTAAGGACAAAGTACAATATTGGTTTATTCTGTTTGTGAATCCGCGGTCTGTACCAGGGCTTCTCAGGGTGCATATGCAGGTGCATTGCACGGCGCAAGGTGCAAAAGACGACTTCGTTAGGTTGAGCAGTGTGCAAAGCTCACTCCTGGATTTTGAGCTGTCTCTCTCCCCCTCTTGCTCTTGTCTCTCGTTCGGCAGCTCTCCCCCTTTCTCACCGAAAAGTTTCCGAGCTGAACAGAGGCGGAGCGATGTTCGGTGAGCAGAATTTGCACGTTGGACACGTGCGATCTTATGAGTTTGAGGTGCCGAGGTATATTCTATTTCTACGTGAACAGCTGAACAAAATGTTAGCAACAGCTAAATGCAAAAATTGGGTTCTATCAGTTCCTACTCTAATACCGTGTAGGTTAAGTATACAGAATGTAAACAGCTAACTACGCGAATTGAGTTTTAATAATATGCATGCATTTCTTATCACTACTACTCTGAAAATTAGCCTTACTAGATTTAAACAGCACCTAAATATGAGAATTGGGTTATGTTGCTATTGTGCGTTAATTGGCTATATTATTACTGCATGGATTAGTTATACAGAACGTAAAAAACAAATAAATGAAAGCATTTGGTTATATCGATATTGTATATTCACTGTCTGTGTTATTACTGCAAAGGTTAGATAAAATATAACCAACAGTTAAATGAGAGTTTTGGGTTATATTGATATAGTGCATTCATTGCCTGTATTACTGCATGGTTAATTGTACACAATGAAAACTACAGATAAATGAGAGCATTGGGTTATATTGGCATCGACCATTCACCCTGTACTACTGCTGCGAGAGTTAGAATGTAACCAACAGTTGCAGGAGAGTTTTGGGTGCTACTGATATCGTGCATTCACTGCCTGTAATAATTCTGCGAGAGTTAAAATGTAAGCAACAGCTATATGAGAGTTTTGGCTTATACTGACATCGTGTATTCACTGCCTATATTATTACTGAATGGGTTCGTTATGCAGAATGTAAACATCAGATAAATGAGAGCATTGGGTTATATTGATATCTGCATTGACTGCCTGTACTTACTACTGCGAGAGTTAGAATATACGCAACAGCTAAATGAGAGTTTGGGGTTATACTCACAGTACCATTGCTGTGGGTTAGCTACACAACTGTTGTTTACAGCTAAATGAAAGTTTTGGGTTATACTGCTATCGTGCATTCACTACCTATACTATTACAATGTGGGTCAGCTATATAAAACGTAATCAGCAGCTGTATGAAATGCATTCAATACCTATTTCATTACTAACTGTATTATCGACACAGAATGTAAACCAAACTGATGTATTGGGCCATACTGTTGAAATTGTACATGCACTTCCTACTAGCGCACGGATTAGCTTTATAGAATGTAAAAACTCCAATTTGAAGTTTTGACTGCAGCGACGCGCGTGCACCTCCTAAACGAGCACTACTGACTAAATTAGTTACTTTTAGACATTTAAATCCGTATGGATCGTATTAAAACTGTGGACACCTTACTAATTGCGTGCAGGATTCTGTCTATGTGTATTACACATCGGCCCGCAAAATGCTACTTAGATATCTGCGCCACAAGCCAATTCTGCAACATTGTTAATACTAGTGCTGAGTATTAGAATTTTAAGATATTTTCCACAGATGATAAATATGACCAGAAATATTAATGCTCAATTTGTGAATCAGTTATATTGTGCACCTACCTCTATTCACTCTAATTTACACAATTCATTACAGCGCTCCACATAGGAAGGGCATCCCAACACTGACTAGCAGTAAGACAAGCGTCGCTCCGGTTCGATCCCTTTGCGCCCGCGCCGTCTCTCCCTCGCGTATCTGCCTGCCCAATCCCAACCCGCAAGTGTACTCCACTTCTACAAGTGCAACGCACTCCAACTTTTCACGCGGATTTACCCGAAATATTCCCCTGCTGACAAAAGCTACATCAAATAATCACCACAGTATGTCTGAAACTACTAGTTTCGTATGCTATGTTCCTCATGGAGAGTTCTACTCTAACATTTGCTTTGAAAACCTAACTGTTATAATTATAGCTATGGACGAGCAGTAAGGAATTACAATACAAACGACTCCATGCAATGCTCACATAAGTAGGAATTGGCACTGCCAAATACAAGTAATGTACCACATTTCCATGGGGAATTCAAACCGATTTAAGTACACATTCCATACTGAATATTGCATGGAAACGCGGATTTAGATCATATTGAATCTTGGATCCGACCCTCTTAGAAAGTGAGATTGGAACGAAATCGTATTGAATACCTCAATTATATTCTAATGTACTCTTTGCACAATACATTTGTTTTCTTCAATAAACTTGCCAGGTTCAGAGGTAATAAAACACACAATAGGTCATTTTATCGTTTCTGTAAGTTCACAATTTATTCTTCTCAAAAGCATCTTATAACACAAATCTCAAAATCTGCTTATAATATACAGAAACTATGTTTAACAAGGTTCGCCACATGATCCAATCGACCAACATAACATTTTTAATTAGGTACTTATTCTCTAACATTCCGCATTCCAAACGATCTCAATTCGTACTATAGTTAACACGTGAAACGCGGATTGTACTCAAGATGGAATTGGGCTCAAATCTATTTCAATTTCATGGAAACGTGGTAACTATGTAGTTTAATGTTGAGTATCCTTTCACGTCTTGGATTTCCCAATGCGCTATAAATACAGAGAAAATAAGTGTTGCGCTCAAAATACATCTAAAATATGCAAATAACTTGTGGCTTTCACGTGTAAGAACTAAGAAACAAAAGCCTTGAAAACTGTTCGGGAGCAATAAGTTGTGAAGAAATAGCTGCGGTATGAAGGGCATTAGGTACCAAATGATATGACATGCGTGTTGGTACGCAATTTCAAATGGTTATCGGTAAAATAAAATAAAAAGCACTGTGTTTTAGATCACGGCAATTTTTCACTTTTGTTTCTGTGTTCTCTTTGCCATCGCTTACACACACACACACACACACACACACACACACACACACACACACACACACACACACATCCATATGTCTGTTTGCTCGTCTGATGCACTCTCAAAGCTCATCGATATTTGGAAACAAAACATCCGATGTAGCTGTGCAGCCAACGCAGTTGATAACGTCCCTTATGCTGCCTCTGAGAAGAAAAAGGGAGTGCAGATTTTACTGGAGAAACTGGTCCTTCATAAATCTCCACATGTTAAAAAAAAAAAATGCACAGCGCAGTAATTTGCACAATCGCAGGTGTAGTTAAAAAATGAAACCTTTTCAACGAAGTTATTTAACCCTGCAGATATTAACATCTGTTATTCTTTCGAAATCATCAGTAACTAGAACAATTGCGTGCCAGTGAGTGAGTGTGTGTGTGTGTGTGTGTGTGTGTGTGTGTGTGAGAGAGAGACAGTGTGTGTGTGTGTGAGTGTTCCTGTTTTTCCTTCCAAGTTGGTTCGAGAAAAAAAAAACACATTTGTCCTGCAAAATATAACATTTTCATAAATTGTACATCAACTAAAGACGTTCGTCAAAGCCTAAACTGAAGTCACACTGGAAAAAAAAAAAAAAAAAGAGAGAGAAAAAAAAGGAAAAATTAACTCTGAAGAATCTACAAGCAACAAATTGCCAGAATCCACAATCCGGTACATATTTCCACAGTTTCCGTTCCAAAAATGTCCTTAAATGGGTGCAAATTAAGAAATAGAAAAACATAATTGGCAACAAATGTTGTTAGCGATTATGAATAATACTATAACATATCGCT
>CM060897.1:142473284-142575784 GCA_030762935.1 Hymenopus coronatus
TAAACTTTTGTCATACGGAGTGTTGTAAACACCCGGCCCTGCTAGAAAATAATTTCAACCACATGGCAACCAGCCTTTAAATGATTTGACTATCGTTTTAGCCTAATGTATTCTTTTATTTTCCGTCTACTTATAAGGAAGCAACTACCTAATTAAAACAATTTCTGCTAACGTTTACTTTAGTTATCATAAAGTAGAGAGAAGAATATGCTTTTTAACAATAATTTGATATAGCAATGTAGAGAAAGTCATGTGAATGGAACACATCAGATTTTTCAAATTTGGTTATCTTTCAATTTTAAGGGTTTAAGCGCATAATCCAATGTTAAAGTTAAGGGAAAAATAAATAATTAAACACAATGCATGGCGCAACATAATTTGTGACGTTAAAGTGTAGTAAACTAGTCGTATGTGTACGTAAACGAACAAAGAAGTTTTAAGCAGGAAAATAGACATTGGTCTTTCTTTCCAGTTAGAATATATCATGGGGAAAGTCATATGCAAACTCGATGTCCGTTTCATCTTCTTCCTACGTTCCCACAAACAATGCTTAGTAGAATGCCGAACATCAGGTTTGACCAAAAGTTATGTCAAGTACGATAATTTCTTAAACTAGTTGGTTTAATGGGTAATGGTTGGCTATAATCTTTAAGGTTCACATTTTATTTGGTTTTATTTTAACTTTTTCCTTTCTGGACACCTCAACACCTTTACTGTAACTTCCAAAATAATTATTCCTATGATATCAATAGACATTGATCTTTCTTTCCAGTTAGAAGATATCTATGAGAAAATCATCTGCAAACTCGATGTCACTTTAATCTTTGTTCCCACAAACTAATGCTTGGTAGAATGCGGAACAAAATTTATGTCAAGTACGATAATTCCTTAAACTTAGCTGGTTTAATGGGCAATGGTAGGCTATAATCTTTTGGCTTCAAATTTTATTTTGTTATTCCTACGATAACATTGGCTGTTCTTTGTCAATTTCGAAAATTCTGAATAATCTTGTAAGCATATGGGATTTAGTTTCAACAGCTTAACCAAAAACTGTGTCCAGGTTTTAAAGTTGATTTCAATAGCAGAGTTTACAACTTTGAATCGTTCATTCAGCTCTTTCTAAGTGTTTCAAACCACGTAAAACGGAGACACGTGTATTTCTTCCAGTCTCATGCGTTACAACTCGTAAAAATTGTTAACATCTCACATTTTACCTATCCAGTTTCCCTTCTTTACCCTACTGTGCTCAAAGCTTGCCTGTTTGCTTCCTGTGTTACTGAAATCGCTCAACATGTTGACTAAGTAATGATGAAATGAATTATAACACATTACGCTTCACGTTTAAGATTATCCTGTCATGAATCAGTGTTGCTAGCATTGCGAATTAAACAGACGAATCAAGAATCATCAGTAATAATGACGCAGTAACCGTAGAGAGGAGGGCAGATGCTCGAACTGCTCTCAATGCATGGAGTTAATCATTTTTAGCCATTAGCTCGTATCTTTTCTCCTTGTTTACTAAGAAACCATGATATTATTCTTAGCCAAATCTAATCATGCATGCATCTGTATTATGCTATCAAACTGCTTTAAACTCATTTTCGACAAAAATGGACTTTGATCGCTAGCCGTCACCCTTAATTTATTTTGTAACTAAATAATTAAATGACTCTTGTTGGTACACATGGCCGCGCTCGCTAACCTTGGTGCTTCGTGGCGCAGGGGATCGCGATTTCGAGTCCGTCCTTGGGCATAGGTGTTTGTGGGAGTTTTTTCTGTATTTGTGTTCTAAGTCATTCTCTCTCCCCTGATGACCAATTAGATCACGCCTGAAGGCCAATGTGTGTGTGTGTATAAAAACTGTGCCTTCCATATGAAACACGGAAATAAATAGTTTTATATAATCAAACAAATTATATAATTGTATTTAACACATCAAAGAAATTGGAATTTAAGAATTGTGAACTATAATTTTGTGTTTTCCATAGGGAACAATTCTCTGGCATAAAGCCGCCTGTTCTACGCTCAGAAATAGACTTTGACGCTGGTTCCAAGTACCACATAGTAGCAAACATTCCCTACATCCGGTAAGTACAAAGATTATGGTTAGTAATTTGGTAATTTTGGTGATGCAATTGGAAAAGAAATTAAATGCATACTGCTGCTTCGTCGATCTGAACAACTCACGTGATCTGTATCTAGCGAACTTATAATGTTAGACTGGTATTTTGTGTTAGTTGATAGTAAGTTGTTACATTGGTTATATTTGGCGCATTATAGTAGGGTAACATAAAGTGATATTCTAAAAGTAAGTGCTTAATGTAGGTTTTTACTGTATGTTGCAACATTAAGTAGGAAATAACTAAACAGATTAATACTTAAGCTATGTGTAACTATAGTTACACACACACACACACACACACACACACACACACACACACACACACTAGATTCGGCTGATAAGTCCCGACCCTCTCAATGAAAGCAACATTTAAAACATTTTCTTTTTTGCTTTATTTCTCAACATAATCTTCAGAAAGGTAACGGCATTTGTCATATCGGTGTTATAATTTAATTAAACTATCTCTGAGCGCGATATATCAAGGTCCTCAAAATAGCTGTTTGCCACATCAATGACATTCTCGTTACTTTCCAATCTTCGTCCTCCAACATTTTTTGAGGTTTGGGAACAGGTGGTGCTAGATCTGGCGAATAAGGTGGATGTTCAAGCATTTCCAACTTTAATTTGCACATTTTCACCATTGCAATGACTGAATGATGGGCCGCAGCAGTGTCGTGATGAAACAAGATTTTTTTTGTTTTTTTGTTTGTTTGCCAAATGAGGTATTTTTCTTTTCACTTCATCATTCAAACGCTGCAGTAAGGTAGCGTAGTAGTAACCAGTGATACTTTTACCCTTTTCCAAGTAATCAATAAGAATAATTCCCTGTGCATCCCAGAAAACACTCGCTATAACCTTGTTAGCTGACAAAATTGATTTTGCCTTTTTTGGAGTTGGTTCACCTGGCGCAATCCATTGTTTTGACTGTAATTTACTTTCTGGAGTGTAGTGATGTATCCAAGTTTCATCCATGGTAATAAGCCGTATCAACAATTCACTTGGATTTTTAGGTAGAAGTCCACATTCTTAACAGAAACAGTTTTTCTTTGCAACTTTTGATCAGGTGTCAACAAACGCGGCATCCACCTTGCACAGACCTGGGGAAGCCCAAAACATTATTTAAAATATTACCTGCACGTTCTTTTGAAATGTTTACAGCCTTTGCTAACTCAAACAACTTTAAACGATGACTTTTTTCAATGATCTCTTGAGTTGTCACTTCTACAGGGCGTCCAGGGCGACACTCATCACTACTGCTCGTACGTCCCATTTTAAACTCTACAACCCACCTTTTAATCACTGAATATGAAGGGGCAGAGCCTTTCAATGTACTGTGCATTTCCTCCTTGATTTCTTTAAGTATTAAGCCTTTCAATTGGAAGTATTTAATCGCTGCTCGTTTTTCCAAATCTTCCATTTTCGTGAAAACTCTAAAGTTGTCATGTTTAAAATGCTGTCACTCGAAAACTAAACAAGCTATTGACCTGTAACTTTGGATACACGCTAGTCTAAAGTTAAATTATACGATGCTGCCATCTAACTGGCCTAGTGGCCCCATATCTGTGTGAGGCCCGGGACTTATCAGCCGACTGGAACTGCAGAGCTTTGAGGACGAATTAGTGTTTTCAAAACAGGAGCAGCTGAGTCTGAAATATAGGAAGTCTATCAAAATTCTTTACCTATGTCCTAATAAAACATAACATAACTTTTGAGATTGCTTTTAGAGTCATCTACACAACGGTAGTATTCCTATGTTCCTGCCCATGAGTGTAATGTGGCGAGATAGACACACACATTGATAAAACTTTTGTGTATCTGATTAATAATTAGTGGTGAAAACATGAACCCTGTCAGAGTGATGAAAAAGCTACGTAGAGCGTTGTAGGTGCAACTATACCGATTACGTCATTCTCCCTTCTCCCGCATGTGCATGTAACATCAGATACGCATGCGATTCGCAAGGTTTTTGACAGTGGTGGGAGAGACGGCTTTGAAGCGTCAGTGAGTGATCACAAAACTCATAGTGTACTGCTTATTGTAAGAGTATAAAATGTGAGACCTATTAACAGCAATATCCGAACCCTCAACACCTAAGTTCGCCTCTTAGAGCGTGATATTCATCCTTTTTTCTCCGCGTACCCCCACTTATAAGTTTCCATTTCAGCCTGTACCCCTAGGCCTAGCCATAGAGTCTTCCCTAATTTTAATTGTACATAACATATCTAAAATAGATTTACAATTTATTAAATATTACAAACAGGAGGATTATGCTATAAGTGTATAAAATAAATTCAGGAACTATGTAAATATGTTGCAGATGAAGTTATATATGTTACTTATCTGCTAATGAGACGATTGAGCTTGTTTTCTGGACAACAGCTCCTCTATTCGTGGCTGAATCTTCGTTAGTGCGAGTATTAATGAGTATTCTGGATTCAAGCGATTTCTTTGTTTCGTTTTGATTGCTGTTAATGCAGAGAAACTCTGCTCACACAGGTAAGTTGAGGGGAATGGAAGAAGACATGCAATGGCACAGTCACTAAGTTCAGTGTAATCTTTGCGTGCGTAACACCAAAAATCACAAATTGACATGTTTTTTAATGTTATCTTCAGTAAACTGTCAACGGACATTTCCAAAAGACTTTCTTGTAATTTTACGGGAAGATCAGAGAAACTGATAGTGGTGGTGCAAAACAGATTTGTAATCCATTCTTGTGTAATATCGTCTTTCTTAATTTCTGGGAACTATTTTAAAAGCTGTAACCTGAGACTTTGAAGATAGAATTTGATTATTTCCAAAAGTCCATCAGCAATACTAACTTCATTTTGTCCACTGTGTTCCAAAAGAGTTGGAAAAACTGCAATATTCCCTTTATTAACGCAATCAATCCAAAATTAAACTTTCTTATAAAATCCATTTGTTTTCTCATGAGCTTTAAAATATTTGTGTCAAAACTTTCGAGTTGAAGATTAAGCTCGTTAAACTTGTTGAATAAATGCCTCAGATAAGTTAAATAGTAAATCCACTCTTCATCTTCAAAATGCTACACCAGATAGGATTTAAATTTTGTAAGGAAACATTTTACCTCATTTTTCAGTTTAAAAAGACGAGTCAATACGCGTCCTCGCGATAACTAGCGCACCTCGGTGTGCAAAAGCAATTGAGTGTGCGTAGCTCCCATCTCCTCACACATTATTCTAGCAGACGGGGGTTCAGTGCGCTTGAGCATTTTTTTAGTTTAACGTCCTTTAACCAGGTTGGTTATGTTGGACGATGAATGGAATTGGGAAATGATGCTCACATGATCTCGGGGTCCATAGAGCTTAAAGTTACTCGATATTCGTCTTCTCAGCATAAGAGAAAACCCCGAAAAAAACGCTTATCCGGGTAACTCACCCTAAGTGATATTCGAACTCATGACCTTTTGAATGTGAGGCAGACACGCTACCCCCACATTACCCAGGCGGGCTTGACTTTATTAATTGACTACTTTTATATCAGTGGTTAATGTTTCATGTAAATCAGGAGTTGTTTTTTTCGCTAGCAAGTTTTCCTTGTGTATAATGCAATGCTGCCAAATTATTTTGTGGTTAATTTCGCAACTACGAGCAATAAGACAGCTTTTTTTACCTGTCAATGAAGCAGCACCATCTGTGGTCAAACTTATACACCAGTCCCTTGAGAAATTTAATTTTAATCTTATAAAATTCTTAACAGTTTTAAAAACATCCTCCCCCTTGTGCGTTTTGGTAATTGTTTACATCATAGAATTTCATCAGCAATAGCACCCTTTTTAACGTCAAAATACCGAACATATATAGGCAGCTCAGCATCATCAGACACACCTACCGATTCATCGATTTGAATGGCTAATCTTTCGTCTATTTGAGTATTTTATAATATTTGGTCAAGAATATCTTGTGCCATACCATTAATTCTACGCCCTACACTTGTGTCAGAATTCGGAATTGTTTTGATTACTTTAGCGAAATCTTTGTGTGACATTTTATCTGCTGTAATCAAAGAACCAGGAATAATAAGAGGTTCAACTTCGATATAAGGCGATTTATTGTTTGCAACTAGCAGTGCTAACTCATACGATGTCTCCAATACCAGAAGTGATTTTGTAAAGCTGTGAATCACGTTTGAACTTTTATTCAAATTTTTTGCCTTTCGCCGAAAAAATTCGACAGACTTGTCTTTACTTTCGCCTGATTGGTGTCCAAATGTCTGTGAAGTAGGGATGGTTTCATAAAATTATTCGACAGAGTTTGGTTGCAAATCATGCAGAGGGGAAAAGGTGGATGACACATATTTGACACGAATCCATATTTTATGTAAGATTCACTGTACGTATTTTACATTTCTCGGGTTTTTCGACTTGCTCGTAGATGGTTCAACACTATTTCCACCAACGTCCCATGGTGGAACAAGCGTTGTCGCACTTTTTGTTTACGGTGGTTCAACATTATCGACACAATCACTTGTTTCACTGAGTTTACGTTTCCCTCTTATAACGAATTTACCCATCTTAAAACAACAGTTAAAATAGTAGAGTATCACAATAAAAATATTCAACAGTTCACAAATATAAAGAATGTGATGTGAAACTTTGAGTAAAGAAAACGAACCTTCACCTAACAGTCACGAAAATATACTGAGTACTGAACTGTCTGTGGATTAACAGTTAACTAACGTGCATTCTCAGACACTGTTATTGTTGTCGGCGTTTGAAATAAACAACACGAATTATTAGCGAGCGCAGCTGTATGTTGGGTATACCGGTAGGGCAATACAAATCTCTCTGGTTGAAATATTTTCGTTACTTTGTGATCATTCAGGAAGCATATATGTACCCCTAAGAAGTCTTCGCGTACTCCCAAGGGTACGCATACCCCAAGTTGAATATGCCTGCCCTAGAGGATAGCCTAGGGAAATTGTTTACAACATTCCCATTTGCTTGGGAAAACAAGTATTTGTTCTCATCCTATATTTGGCCATGCACGCGAGTATTGTATCAATGATACAGGAGGGATGGCAAACTCTCCCTCCACCCCTACCTTTCTTACTATCTCCAAACATATTGGCTCGATTACGCACTGGTCACTGTATTTTAATGCACAGTTACTTTGTTAAGCGAGAACCTGCTCCTGTCTGTCCGCTCTGTGTGGTAGTGCAATCAATTCGTCTTGTTTTGTTAAGAGTCTGGTCACTCAACATACATTCGAGCATCTTTGCAACTACTCTTTCTGCGATCCTGGCTGATGATCACAGAGCAAGTGTCTTATATCTTGAAATTTTAGCCTTTTTCAATATATGGTATGATAATGGAGCGGTTGGTCTGTTTTTTTTTTTGTTTTTTTTTTTTTAACTTTTAAACCTTTATTTTTTTTCCCCACTTTCAGATTTTCTTTTAAATCGTTTCTCCCCGTTCTCACTCCTCTACGGCCATAGCTTTACCGCAAATCTTGATTTAATATTGGACAGTGTTTTTGTCCTGGTTTCATATACTCTTTTAGTTCTCATTTTTTTAGGTTTTATCTCTACTTATTTCCAGGACCAGTTTAATAAGGGCACTAATGGCCTTGGCAGTTGATCGCTCTCACATCCCAATCATCATCTTCATCATCATCTCCGAACCGGCCGGCTAAATCGGGAAGAGAGGAAGCAGTTGATGGCTTGAGCTGCGCGAACCGAAAAATGGTAGTTTTAATTATCTCGCCAAGTTATAGATGCTTCCATCTAAAGACTGTTCAACATAAGTGTGTCCGGTATCACATAACGGTCACATATACTAAGCTGCCCCTTGATTTATTGCAATTACAATTTCCAGCCGCTTTCCCCTGATTGACTAAGTATACCTTTGAAAGACGATATTCCTTATATGCAGAGCAAGGTCAGCCGATATAAGCGAAATAAACACTTTGTCATGATAACACATCCTTGCTGGGAAATATGCAATTCAGTTGGAGCTTTTAATGTTGTGCTGGTATGTTGCCATGGTACCTCAGTGTTTAGAGCCACCGGGCGGAGACCAGAGATTCATGCTTCAAATCTCGGCTATGACATTAAATTTTTCAGTCTGACTCTATCTATCCAACTCCGTCCTACACCCGGCTTGTGTGGGAAAAATAATTAACATAAAAGCCTCACTGTCTCATTGTGTTCGTATATAGATGTTGGCAGTACTGTCATTCTGGAGCTGATATTTACGTCTCATGCGTTCATATTTAGAACTTGACTACACTGCTATCCATTTATTTGTTAGCGTACGACAGCTAAATCTAATAGCAAACATTGTCATGGATAACGTGACAGTGATATCAAAGGAACGGAACAACGAATTGGTGTTGTGAAATTTTACATACGTATAGATGACATTTAGAAGACTAAATACATGACTGAGACGATATATCCAGCTATCAAGCACCTCACACCAGCACAAGTAACGATATACGAATATTCACATAGACATAATTATTCAAAAGGTCCCAAAAATATATGCCTAAGAAGATTATCCCAGCAAATGTCCTCCACTTACGCTAAAGGGCTAAAAGAGTGTAATGCATGAATTAAAAGCTATAAACAAAAATAAGTGAGCTATTATGGGATACTGTTCCTATCTTTGATTCTTGCAGTTACTTGGATCTCAAGGTTTTTTTCTTTCTTTCTTTTACCAATGAGACGATTAACGGTACAAAATATCTGCATATCTTTGATTTGTTATATATGAAATTAAAAGAAAATCAAAACAAGTACGGCGTCTTTCTACAAAATAGTGTATTCTCCCATACATTTAAACAACCAACCAGGATGTGGTCAATAAGCGAAGTATGTCCCGAGGATGAGCTGGTCAGAAAAACCTATGATCTACGCCAGTGTTTCCCAACCTTTTGAAGTTCACGGCACCCTTGGGAATAACATTAAACACCAGGGGCACCCTTCCTTGAATTAAAAGAAAATTAAGCTTAATATGTTAATTTATTGAAATATTATATAATAATAACGTACACCATAACATAATACAGTAAACTTTACTACAATCACTGAGTAAAAATACATCAATAAATTTTGTTCGATTAATGATTAATGTGAAACTTGTGATTGATGCTTAGAGCACAGATATGTGATGTCGGGTCTTACAGTTGACAGTGAAACACGCAAATCATCCTCAAGGTTATTCAGTCTATTTCTTGCTTTGCATTTTATTGTCACCATAGCAGAGAAGGCTTGCTCGCATAGATAGGATGTTGAAAAGGGCAAAAGTGCGTTAATTGCTTTCTTCATTAGGTTAGGGTACTCCTCTCTCCGTTGAAGCCAAAAACTAGCCACCGACGCCTCACTCTTGCTGAACTTACCTTTGAGTGTGGAATCAGCGCAAAGATCAATAAATTCATCTCGTTTGCAAGCAGTGCAATCTATTTCCTCTGCACTATCTACGAAATCAAATGGTGAGACAACCCAGTCGAGATTCGTTGTGGAAATAGTTGGAAAGTACCCATCTATTGCATCTTGCAATCTTGATAAGTGATCACAAATACGGTCTTTCAGTTTACCCAGATCTTTATCTCCTGCCACATTAAGAAGAGATGGAAAGTTCCACAAATCTCCTTTTTGAACTGCAGACTTCCAAGAACTAAGTTTTCTTTTAAAACCTTTCATTTTATTGGTTGAGGAGATTATTGTTTCATGTCGACCCTGCATTGAAACATTCAGTTCATTCAGCTTATGAAAAATATCTGCCAGATACGACAGTTCAAAACACCAAGAATCACTTAGTAAGAGCTCATGAAATGTGTCTTGATTTTCATCCTTAAAAAAAGTTTTTAGCTGTTCTTTAAGTTCAAGAAACCGGTTCAATACACGACCCCGCGTCAACCACCTTACTTCTGTGTGAAGTAACAAAGAGGTATGAGCTGCATCCGTTGCGCGACATAACTGTTCAAAAATTCTGCACTTTAAAGGTCGAGACTTCATATAGTTCACCATTTTCACAACTTGGTTAAACACTTCAGCAAAATCTTCATTACACGCTTTCACGACTAATGCCTCTCTATGCAGAAAACAGTGAGTTATAATAATGGATGGATTTTCATTGAGAGCTCTGGCAGTAAAACCTATAATTTTCCCAGTAAAACCTTTAATTTTATGCACCATCTGTACATATACCACAACAGTCTTTCCATGAAAGATCATGGTCATTGAGATAGGAATTAATAGAAACGAAAATATCATGGCCTGTGGTTGTAGTCTCCAGCGGTCTACAGCACAGAAACTGTTCACTGATATGTTTTTCATCAATATATCTGATAAATCCAAGGAGTTGCGGTTTGTCACCAATATAGAGACTCTCATCTACTTGCAAAGCAAATGTTCTATAAGTTTTTATTTTCTCCGTGACTTGTTCGTTGATATTGCATGACATTTCAGATATCCTGCGGCTGATTGTGTTGTTGGACAGAGGAACTTTCGAAATTCGATTAGCTGCTCCTTCGCCAAGTATTGTTGAAACTATAACTTGACATGCAGGGCCAATGATTTCCTCTCCAAGAGTATGAAGTTTCTTTTTTTAGCTATCAGTTCTGCTACTTTAAATGAGGCTTCAAGAGCAGTATCACCTATGGTCATTCTCTTTACCATTCGCACAGCTGTTTTCTTCTCCCCTTCTAATATATGTGAAAAATACATTACACTTTTCTGTGACACACTAGGATGCTTTGTTGTAAGATGCCGCTTCAGTTTGCTAGGTACCATGGCCTCGTTGCTAAGTGTTTCGCCACAAACTAAACACACAGGGATAGGGTTTTCCTCGTTGTTATTCCACTTAAATCCATACGCTAAGTAACTGTCCTGGTATGTTCTTTTCTTTCGTTTGTCTTCTTTATGTGGTGTTTTCGACGGTCCGGGAGAAACTAAGATTTGGCTTCTTAAAGCAAGCAGTAGGAGCCGACTGTTCACTTTCACTGTCTTGGCGTTTACGTTTAACAATGAACTTATCCATAGCTAAACACTGTGAATCAACGCGAGGAAGACAACTGAAAGCGCCAAGCGGCGTACACTTTTATATATTCATCTGTGAAAGTCTCGGGAATGTTCGGCAGGGTATAGCTGTAATGCCAACTGTGGGATACTAGTATAACTGAATTATTGAAATGAATCGACCTCTATCACCATCTGCCGTGCATGAGAGTAATTGATTTGACTTATTCTATTTCAAGACCTTACAAGACTTAAGGCTTCAGTAGAAGGTATTTTTTTTTTGTTTATCTCAATATCTCGCGGCACCCCTTAGCCAATCACACGGCACCCTAGGGTGCCGGGGCACACCGGTTGGGAACCGTTGATCTACGCTGTAGCATCCTGTGATTTTTATTTATGTAGAGCCCCCAACAGGAAAGTGCCAACAATCCTCTGATGATAGACCAATCGGAAGCGAACATTACAAATGAGATATATGACAGCTCTTCCCTAGAGTTATGTGATAATCAGAGCCATTTTGTACAAATTCCGCAATATCTTTTCCCTCACACTGCGGCCAACTCGCGCACCGGTTACTACAGCTCGGACTACCGCCAAAACAGTTATAATATCCACGCAACCGCCTCACTTTCTCGCAGTTACAGCTACAATCACTATGAAAATAAGTACAAATGTTTTAATAAGAGCTGCTGCAAACGTTGTCCTTTTCCTTCCATTTTATCTAGGAAATTTTCATGCACACTAGTGAGTTCGATATCTGAAATTGTGTGAATTTTTCATCACAACAGATGACAACACTCTTATTGTACATAGCTCAGCTATTGCACCATTATGGATAACCATGTTTTCTTCAGTAATGCTATTTCTATTTTACTGAAAGGGCGATAAAACAGGATTTTTTTTTTATTTTAGGTATATTTAACTCCTTTCATAAAAGAGTAATAATGCACTTCTTTTGTGAGAAAAATTATGTTCATACGTACACTATAAACTTCTCAATTCCTATTTCTGTACTAGGTTAATAATAACCGCATGATTTTGTTTACATATAATACATACATATTTATATAGTATGTGGTTACTACTCTTTGTGTATATAACGCCAGTTCGTGCTGTGTACAGCACTACAGACGATGGAAACTGATTGTATATGATTGAAATAAAATTATAATTGAGAAGGAAATTCTCCAGACCTAATTTGGTACTTTCCTTGCCAATTATGAGCACTGAGGAAAACGTGCAACAAACCTTAGCGCTTATGATTTCTCTTAACGACCTTGGCTAGCGTGTTGATGCTGTTTCGGACAGATTCACAGATCAACGCTCTAAGTCAACGGTTCCCAACCGGTGTGCCGCGGCACCCTAGGGTGTCGTGTGATTGGCTAAGGGGTGCCGCGAGATATTGAGATAAACAAAAAAAATACCTTCTACTGAAGCCTTAGTCTTGTAAGGTCGTGAAATAAAATAAGTCAAATCTCTCATGCTCGGCAGATGGTGATAGTGGTCGATTCATTTCAATAATTCAGTTATACTAGTATCCCACAGATGGCATTACAGCTATACCCTGCCGAACATTCCCGAGACTACTCGCTTCCTCACGAACATTCCCGAGACTTCGACAGATGAATATATAAAAGTGTACGCCGCTTGGCGCTTTCAGTTGTCTTCCTCGCGTTGATTCACAGTGTTTAGCTAGGCATAAGTTCATTGTTAAACGTAAACGCCAGGACAGTGAAAGTGAACAGTCGGCTCCTACTGCTTGCTTTAAGAAGCCAAATCTTAGTTTCTCCCGGACCGTCGAAAACACCACATAAAGAAGACAAACGAAAGAAAAGAACATACCAGGACAGTTACTTAGCGTATGGATTTAAGTGGAATAACAACGAGGAAAACCCTATCCCTGTGTGTTTAGTTTGTGGCGAAACACTTAGCAACGAGGCCATGGTACCTAGCAAACTGAAGCGGCATCTTACAACAAAGCATCCTAGTGTGTCACAGAAAAGTGTAATGTATTTTTCACATATATTAGAAGGGGAGAAGAAAACAGCTGTGCGAATGGTAAAGAGAATGACCATAGGTGATACTGCTCTTGAAGCCTCATTTAAAGTAGCAGAACTGATAGCTAAAAAAAGAAACTTCATACTCTTGGAGAGGAAATCATTGGCCCTGCATGTCAAGTTATAGTTTCAACAATACTTGGCGAAGGAGCAGCTAATCGAATTTCGAAAGTTCCTCTGTCCAACAACACAATCAGCCGCAGGATATCTGAAATGTCATGCAATATCAACGAACAAGTCACGGAGAAAATAAAAACTTATAGAACATTTGCTTTGCAAGTAGATGAGAGTCTCTATATTGGTGACAAACCGCAACTCCTTGGATTTATCAGATATATTGATGAAAAACATATTAGTGAACAGTTTCTGTGCTGTAGACCGCTGGAGACTACAACCACAGGCCATGATATTTTCGTTTCTATTAATTCCTATCTCAATGACCATGATCTTTTTTGGAAAGACTGTTGTGGTATATGTACAGATGGTGCATAAAATTAAAGGTTTTACTGGGAAAATTATAGGTTTTACTGCCAGAGCTCTCAATGAAAATCCATCCATTATTATAACTCACTGTTTTCTGCATAGAGAGGTATTAGTCGTGAAAGCGTGTAATGAAGATTTTGCTGAAGTGTTTAACCAAGTTGTGAAAATGGTGAACTATATGAAGTCTCGACCTTTAAAGTGCAGAATTTTTGAACAGTTATGTCGCGCAACGGATGCAGCTCATACCTCTTTGTTACTTCACACAGAAGTAAGGTGGTTGTCGCGGGGTCGTGTATTGAACCGGTTTCTTGAACTTAAAGAACAGCTAAAAACTTTTTTTAAGGATTAAAATCAAGACACATTTCATGAGCTCTTACTAAGTGATTCTTGGTGTTTTGAACTGTCGTATCTGGCAGATATTTTTCATAAGCTGAATGAACTGAATGTTTCAATGCAGGGTCGACATGAAACAATAATCTCCTCAACCAATAAAATGAAAGGTTTTAAAAGAAAACTTAGTTCTTGAAAGTCTGCAGTTCAAAAAGGAGATTTGTGGAACTTTCCATCTCTTCTTAATGTGGCAGGAGATAAAGATCTGGGTAAACTGAAAGACCGTATTTGTGATCACTTATCAAGATTGCAAGATGCAATAGATGGGTACTTTCCAACTATTTCCACTACGAATCTCGACTGGGTTGTCTCACCATTTGATTTCGTAGATAGTGCAGAGTGAGGCGTCGGTGGCTAGTTTTTGGCTTCAACGGAGAGAGGAGTACCCTAACCTAATGAAGAAAGCAATTAACGCACTTTTGCTCTTTTCAACATCCTATCTATGTGAGCAAGCCTTCTCTGCTATGGTGACAATAAAATGCAAAGCAAGAAATAAACTGAATAACCTTGAGGATGATTTGCGTGTTTCACTGTCAACTGTATGACCCGACATCACATATCTGTGCTCTAAGCATCAATCACAAGTTTCACATTAATCATTAATCGAACAAAATTTATTGATATATTTTTACTCAGTGATTGTAGTAAAGTTTACTGTATTATGTTATGGTGTACGTTATTATCATATAATATTTCAAAAAATTAACATATTAAGCTTAATTTTCTTTTAATTCAAGGAAGGGTGCCCCTGGTGTTTAATGTTATTCCCAAGGGTGCTGTGAACTTCAAAAGGTTGGGAAACAGTGCTCTAAGTTAACGTTCTCTGATATCTGTGAATGTATAGGACATTAACCATGCACATTTATGTGTTATACACAATATAAAATGGCTAACGTGAAGTCCCCAAATATACCTTGTTTTTACTTTCTCTACACGCACTATGTACATAGTGTATAGAGAAGGTATTGCACTCCACTCAAAAATTTGATACCGAGATTTCACCGGAAATATGTTTTAGGGTCCCCTTTATCTAAAAAATGCATTTTAGGAAAAAGGTCCGTGTGTGTGTGTGTGTGTGTGTGTGTGTGTGTGTGTGTGTGTGTGTGTGTGCCCGTGTGTCCGTGGGACTGTGAACACGATAACTCAAAAACGAAAAGTAGGTAAAATACCGAACTTGGTATTTGAGTTTAGTATCTTCCAGGGATGCGACACAAAAATTTTGAGGAAAATCCCCCCACCCCTAGCTACCCTTTACATGGAACTTTTTTCGAAATTTTTTATTTTCTCAAAAATGGCTCTAACGATTTTGATTAACATTTTGCATATTAAACATATTTACCTGACAAATAAAATGTATATCTTGAATTTTCTGGGAATAGCCTCTGAAGAGTAGTTTATTCTGGATGAATTTTACTAAATTTTGAATAACTGCTAAACCGTAAGAGATGGACAAAAACTTACTGCACAAAAAATGTAGGGCACATTAAAACACACAATTTATGTTATAAAATTTTTTTTCGTGGAGTTCGTCGTTTTTGTGACATTCCTTATTTTTGGTTTCTGCTATGAAAAACGTATATTTTCTCATACAGGAACTTGTCAACTCCTATCCATATAAACAAAGGAACTTCATTGACATAGCAACCAGCTTTTGACTATCACTTTAACCTACGTTTGTCCCTTATTTCGCTCCTACTTACAAGGAGGCGAGTAATTAGACTATTTCTGCTATTTTTTTCTGATTAGCATAAAGTAAATAGAAGTATAAGCTTTTTAAGAATTACTTGTTGCAGGGATATGGAGAAAGTCATGTGAATGGTACACATCAGATTTTTTCATTAGTATTGATAACTTTAAGAATTTGCTTTCTTAAAGCACAAAAATACCTATGATTGTTAAATATTATCCGTTAAAAGTTACAAAGAAGTAAATAAACATGATTTAATCAAAGTATTCAAAACCAGAAGTCTAATTACTTTAATGGTTACTTTTCCTTACATATATACCGTATGCAAAATAAGCTTCTTACAAAAGATTATTTTATCTATATCATGCTTATCGAGATAAAATTAGCTGAAATTCTCTTATTACGTGCTTCCTTCTACGCAGAAGAGTAATAAGGGAAATACTAGGCTAAAGTGAAAGTGAAATCTTTTAAAAGCTGGCTTCTGAGTAAACATTTGAAGTTCGGTTCGGTTTGCACGGCCAGCAGTAAAAAACAAAAGAGAGATGAAATGAAAGGTGACTTCCCATTTAAGAACAGCTAGCAGTTTAAAGTTGAAACCAATGACAAGGAATATTTCGAAAACTGTCAGCTCCATATGACATATGTGCGTTTTAACGAGATCTACATTTTTTGTTTAGTAACTTTCTGCTTGTCTGTCTGTCTGTTACGGTTTACCAAGTATGCAAAATTCATTCAGAATTAAGAGGTCTTCAGAGGATATTCTCAGAAAGTTCAAGACGTTCAGTTTCATTGTGATGTAAATATCTTATGGAATTTTAATCAAAATCGATAATCATTATGATCAAAAATATTCGAAAATCTTTCTATGTAAAGGGAGTTTGGGATAGGCAGATTTTTCTGAAAATGTTCACGTCTCATCCTTGTAATGTACTAAACTTAAATACCAAGTTTGATATTTAACGGTATTTTTGTTTTTAAGCTACATTGTCAAGACATCACGGACCATTTTATAAAAACACAATTAGGTGCAAATTCAAAAGGTAGTCTGAAAAAAAAAGGCTTAATTTACGACATAAAATTGCATTGCATAAATCCGATTAATGAGATTATCTTGCAATTATGCATTAAACCGGTTAATAAATCCGAACTTGTAATAAGCTGTCTATGCCTGTATGATTATAAACAGCGTAACTCAAAACCAAAAACTCGGCTAATACTAAACCTGGCATTTAAGTTAAGTATTTTACAAGGATGTAGACATGAAGATTTACAGTAATATCTATCGACCCTAAACTATACTTTACATGTAAAAGTTTTCGGAATGATCGATTTTCTCAAAAAAGTGGCTCTAATGATTTTGATTAAACCCAATACATTACAGATATTTACATCACAAATAAAATGTATATCTTGAATTTTTTGTGAATAAGCTCTGAAGATCCTTTCATTCTGGAAGACTTTTGAATAGCTGGTAAACCGTAAGAGACAAAATCTTACTACACAAAATATATAGATTTCGTTAAAACACCTAACTTAATAACCAGTGCATAGTGTATAGAGAAGGTATTGCACTCCACCCAAAAATTTGATACCGAGATTTCACCGGAAATATATGTTTTAGGGTCCCTTATATATATATATATATATATATATAAAAGCATTTTCACAAAAAGGTCCGTGTGAGTGTATGTGTGTGTGAGTGTGTGTGTGTCCGTATGTCCGTGTGACCGTGTGTCCGTGTATCCGTGTGTTTGTGAACATGATAACTCAAAAACGAAAAGTCGGTAAAATACCAAACTTCGTATTTAAGTTCAGTATTTTCCAGGGATGCGACACGAAGGTTTCGAGAAAAATCCCCCCACCCCAAACTACCTCTTACATGGAACTTTTTTCGAAAATATTGATTTTCGCAAAAATGGCTCTAACGATTTTGATTAAAATATATATTAAAGATATTTATCTGACAAACAAAATATATATCTTGAATTTTCTGGGAATAGCCTCTGAAGACTACTTTATTCTGGACGAATTTTACGGAATTTTGCATAACTGCTAAACCGTAAGACTTAGATAAAAACTTACTACACAAGAAATGTAGAGCTCGTCAAAACACACAATTTATGTTATATACATTTTTTCGTGCAGTTAATCGTTTTTGAGACATTCATTGTTTTTGGTTTCAGCTATGAAAAACTTATTTTTCTCATATAGGAATTTGTCAGCTCCTGTCCATATAAACAAAGGAACTTCAGTCACATAGCAACCAGCTTTTGACTATCACTTTAACCTATGGTACTCCCTTATTTCGCTTCTACTTGCAAGGAAACAAGTAATAAGGCTATTTGTTCTCGATTAGCATTAAGTAAATAGAAACATAAGCTTTTTAGATGTAGAGAAAGTAAAGTGAATGATACACTTCAGACTTTTTCTTTTTTTTTTTTTAGTTTAACGTCATTTAACTTTGTAGGGGATATAGTGAACGAATGAAAAGGGTGAAATGATGCTTAAAAGATTCCGGGTCCACAGAGCTTACAGTTACCTCACACTTTTTTTTTACGTATTCGGGACTTCTTAAATGTGAGGTAGACACGCTACCCTCACACTACAGAGGCGGGCAAGAACAGTTTTAGTTTTTAAAGACTTGGGTATTGCATTAACCTAGTCTAGTTTCTTATTTCTGTTGGACCTGCAAGGAGATGAGAAGTAAGACTATTTCTGTTAATATGTATGTTGATTAGTATGCAACATATAGAAGATAAGTTTTTCTAATATTAATTTGTTGCAGTATAGTTAAAGAAATTCATGAGAATGGAACACATCTGATTGTTTTATTTATGCGTGGTTAATACAAACCAAAGGGACTCGTCTATTTAGGAGTCCATTGAATAATTCGGAACATGACAATAAAAGTGTAAACTATTTTATTTTGGGTAATTTTATTCATGATTCTGAGTTCAAATATAGTTTGTGCAAAAGCCTCGTTACCGCCTGAAAACAGAGTCACCATTCTAGAAGTCACTTCTGTCCTGAGGGGACAGGAGGTGACACCAGCGATCCCATTTAATGTTTGTTATGGTAGTTTTCTTGTAACCAATGGCAGCGTGCCTCTTTCATTTCAGAAGTCCTGCGCAAAGTAGGCAAGGTATCTGTGACCTCATTTAATGGGTCCAACCAATGTAACCAGTGATACCGTACCTGTTACGCGAGGTGCTTGCATTTTAACTTCACGTGGATTGTATTTGTCAATCCGCTACTACTGTTCCCATACCAGTGATCAAACGAAACTGTAGGTTAACGCAGGTAGTGCTCCAAATATACTAAACTTTACTATTAGCGCTATGCAGTACCTACAACTGCTTACCTATTATTGTTGCACAAATACTATAGAGATGGTGAGATTTAATAGTATTTTAATAGTCCCAAGATTAAAATAAAGTCTTGCCTTTCTCCATTCTTTCATGCAGCTTCTCACTGCCAAATATATCGTAAGATACATCCACTATTACATATCGTCTGCGAACACTCCACCAATTTTACTTTCTATACAGTAAATCAGATACCGAGGTATCTTCGGAAATAAATGTTTTTAAGGAATTCTGAATCTAATACAAAAGCACTTTTAGAAAAAGTCAAAACATAACTCAAAACAGAAATGTTGTTAAATACTAAACTTGACATTTAAGGTCAACATGTTCTACGAATATTTTCAAGAAAATTCGAACCTTAAACTACCATTTACGTAGAGTATTTTTGGAAAGTTTTGATTTTTTATAAATAGCGCTAAGAATTTCATTGAATTACCGCATGTTTAACATATTTTCATGAAAAATGAAATATATATTTTGAATTTTCTAGAAATAGCTTCTGTGATCGTCTTCATTATGAATGAGTTTTGCGTAACTGGTAAACCTTAAAAGATTCATAAAACTTGACTACACAAAAGTAGTGTTTTTATGTCTCTTTGTCCTTGATTTTTATTTTATTTTTAATTTTACTCCAGGCTATGCAATGAGAGTCGAATTTTAATACCAGCACAGAGCGATCACCCAGTAAAAAGGTTTGACTACCGCTTAAGCGTAATGTATTCCCTTTATACCTATAAGTCACTACAATATCACTTTGCCATTTAACCACCGATGGTAGAACTGGACGCCTCTCTAACACCATCTGCTTGGCGCAAAGCGAAGGTAGTGTGGTTAGTATAGTTCGGAGATGAGACCTTAAAATGCTACCACCTAACACATACCATCAATGAGGCACCTTCCAGAGCAGTTCTATCGCCATCTGACCAAGTAAAATAAAATGGGGTTAAAAAGAAATATTCTAAAAGCTCGTCGCTAAAATACCAAGAGTAAAACAAAAGGAACACGGACGATGGCCTCCCGTTTGATAAAAATTTAAGTATCGGAAAAACTGTACCAATATCCAGGAAAAGTTTTTAATCTTAACTCTTTAAATAATAATAATAATAATAATAATAATAATAATAATAATAATAATAATAATAATAATAATAAAGTGTGTACTTTAAAGAGATCTTCATTTTGCCTATCTTTTACGGTAACTCTTCCAAATTGTAGAAGACTTCAGAGGCTATTCTGAGAAAATCAAGATATTCCTTTCATTTGTCATCTTAAATATAAGGTAGTTTCACCAAGATCATTACTGCCATTTTTGAGAAAACCAAAATGTTCGAAATGTTCCATTAGTTTGGGGTGGATGATCTTCTTGTGTCACTTCCTATGAAGATGCTGGACTTAAATATGAAGTTTGGTATTTAACGGACTTTACGTTTTTAAGTTAACTTGTTCACAGGCATTCACAGATACATACACAGTCGGAAATTTTTTTGAAAATGCTTCTTTTTTATTCAGAGGACCTCAAAACATGTATTTCTAGTAAAGTCATGGTACTACATGTTTGGGTGGGTTTACTATACCTTCTCTGCATATGTGCATTATACATTGGTAGATAAAATAAAAAGACAGTATATAACTTTCTACCAACTTAAAAGTTTTAGATAAGTCGGTGGAATTGGGTTAAATATTGTTATAACTGGATTGGTCCACAATGTAAGAGTATATTGTTGTAAAAGTTGCCTGCAAGCAAACTTGCTGATAAAATATCGTAAAATTCATTAACATTGTTCATAGGAGTATAAGCCTAAATGTTTTGACTTAGAAAAACTCTCCAGTAGTCACAAGTTGGAACTACTATGAACACAATTGAGTAAAGGAGAACATATACAGGAATTTCTGTTTATACATAGTACAATTTTAGGCCTTGACGTATAACAACTAAGGATTTAGCAAATACGTAACAAGCGTTACATATTTAAAAACATTAACACAAGTTATTACTGTAGGTTGAATTACCTTTATTGTCAGTTCAATGCAAACCACAGTAAAAAGCTAACTTCTCACTCAGATATAAAAAATAATTAAGTTATATACATCACAATTTAGTCTTACACTTTACTCCCTTATTGTCATAAACTAATTTTTGATGTATTCGTTATTATAGCTATGATGGTGACCAGCTTTTAAAAAGTGCTGCTCCTTCCTTAACATAAAGGGATTGGAAGAGACTTTTTCAATAACAGACGGTCCAAATTTGTCCTCCGAGAAATAAGACAACGGTTTCTCAAATCCAAACTTATCTTCTGTAACAAAAGTCTCCTGCAAGGCTGAAGGGATTTCAGTCTTCAGTACTGCAGGTCTGGAGAAAGCGGTTGTTTCTTCGAATATCCTTGATGGATCAGCTACAAAATTACCAGAAGTGAACGCTTCTGAACTTATTCTTTCGAAGGACATTGGCTTAAAAAATGAGTAATTTTCCTCTACTATGTTTGGACCTATTTGTCCAAATACAGTAGATGGCTCAGGATTAATCTTGCTCTTGTAAAATCCTGGCATTTCATGAAGAATCGTTTCACTTTTAAATGGTATTATTCGATGTGGAGTAAGTCTTTCTTCGGCAATATATGGGAATGATTTCTCTTTTAAGGCCTGTTCTGTAAATACAGCACTCGAGAACTCTCCTGTGCCACATGGAACTTCTAATGTGGAGATTCTAGGAATTTCTGAAATAAACCGTTCCTCGGTCACT
The DNA here is from genome assembly GCA_030762935.1 of Hymenopus coronatus. NCBI lineage: Eukaryota > Metazoa > Arthropoda > Insecta > Mantodea > Hymenopodidae > Hymenopus > Hymenopus coronatus. Next base: position 142,495,112 of record CM060897.1, read on the forward strand.
TGGAAAACAGGTTTCCGTGACAGTACGTTCCGTACTTCAAAATTATGGTCCGTAACGATCAAAGGTTCCTCATCTAATGTTTTACTCGCATGAAGTAATCTGTTTCCAAAAGAACCTACAGTTATATAAGTTTGATAATCAAATGGACCACCCCTATTCATTTCAACAGGATATGGCACAGGATAAGGTCTATCAATGAACACCTCCACCGGATATGGAATAGGTCTCTCTACTTCATACATGCTTGGTACTGGTATTTCCACGGTAACGGGAAAAGGTCTTGGAACTTCCACGGCATATGGCTCAGGATAAACTACAGGAAACGGACGATCTACGGGAACTTCAACTTCTACTGGATATGGTTCCGGATATGGCACTCTCACTTCAACTGGATATGGTTCGGGCACTGGTACTCTGTGATTGACAATCACAGGATAAGGTTGTGGCTCGGGTACTGGAATTTTTACCTGTACAGGGTACGGTTCAGGAATGGGCACGTTTTTCTCTACGAACACCGGATAAGGCTCTGGTATTGGTACTTCAACTTCGACTGCATAAGGGCGATCTACAGGAATTTCAACCTCTACAGGATAAGGCTTCTCAAAGTACACTGGATGAGGTACTTTAACTTCAACGGGATATGGTTCAGGAACAGGTACTTGCTTTTCAATGTACACCGGATATGGCTGGGGTTCAGGATAAGGCATTCGTACTTCTACGGGATACGGACGATCGACAGGTACTTCGACATAAACAGGATATGGCTCTGGAACAGGTACCTTTATTTCTACTGGATAGGGCTCAGGTACTGGTACTTTGATTTCCACAGGATATGGTCGAGGAATAAAAATTTCCTTCTCAAAGAATATTGGGTAAGGTTCTTTTATGGGTATTTTCACTTCTACAGGATATGGTTCTGGAACAGGCACTTTTATTTCCACAGGATAAGGTTGCAGATCGGGCACAGGTACTTTCACCTCCACAGGATAAGGCCTATCAACAGGAACAGGAATTTCAACAGGGTAATGTCTGTCAATAGGTACTTCAACTTTAACAGGATAAGGCTTTGGTACTGGTATCTCTTTTTCCACGTACACAGGGTAAGGCTTTTCAACGGGTACTTTAACTTCAAAAGGATATGGTTTAGGAATGGGAACGTTTACCTTTACTGGATATGGTTCTGGGTAAGGAACCTTTACTTCAACAGGATATAACTGTGGCTCAGCTACTGGAACAGGTATTTCAATCCTATATGGACGTTCTACTGGGACATAAATTTCAACAGGATATGGCTCAGGCACTGGAACTTTGACTTCAACGGGATAAGGGTTAGCCACTGGAATACCAACCTTTACAGGATATGGTTCAGGTACAGGAACTTTAACCTCTACTGGATAGGGTTGGTCAACGGGCACTTTCACTTCAACGGGATATGGCTCTGGAAAGGGCACCTGTACCTCAAAAGGATATGGTTCCGGGACGGGGATAGGCTCTCTCACAAGGAAAGGCTCTGGCTGATGAACAATGACTCTTCTTTCCACCTGATAAGGTTCTGGAATTGGCACTGGTATGTGTACGGGGTATGGCCTATCTACCGGTACCTCTACTTCTACTGGATACGGGCTGGGCACAGGGTAGGGTTGCGGAACCTCTACTGGAAGCGGATATGGACGATCTACAGGAACAGGAAAGGGATCTGGAATAAGCCTATCTACGGGATAAGGTTGTGGCACTCCTACCAAAACATCTCTTTCCACTGCAAAAGGTACGAATACTTCTCTTTCAATTGCCACAGGTATTGGTCTTTCAACGTAAGTATTTATGGCCACAGGTTGTACTGGCCCTTCTAAACCTTCCAGTCCATTCCAGATATTATATGACTGACCAAAGTTTGTTGTGACGCCAAACGATTCTTTGAAAGAGGGTAAAATATGCCCTGTGTGAGAGTTAATTGGCAGGTTACAGTTTTCTTTGAGTGTAGGAGTAACATTTATAATTGAATCTGTTTTGAAGTTGGGCGTTTCCCATAACGAATACACGTCTGCCTCGAAGTATTCAGGTGAAAAAGGTTCTTGGAAAGGATTTGGAGAAAATTTATCAGTTTTCTTTCCTAGCAGATGACTATTCTCTTGAGAAAACAAGAGTTTATCAACGTGTCTGTGTTTGGCGCTTAAGTCCAAATCTTTCCCTGCAAAGTGATTTGAAGTAAGGGGTCCATGATAATACTCTCGAATATTAGGCTCAATACTGTACGCATTATACAAATTACTTTTAAATTCGCCACGAACCAATTTCTCTTTATCAAAGGAGTCGTCTAGGAAGACAGCATCTTGTAACTCAGGTACGCCAAAATATCCTTTTCTCAAAGAAAAATCGATGTCGTGGTGTCTCCCTCCAATCTGCAGTTTTTTGTCTTTGCTCATTAAGAGTCCGCGGTTCACTGGATATACCTCTTCAGCTATCTGGTGTTTGCGGGCAAAGTCAGGTTTTGAAAGATGTACTTGTTTGAATAAAGTCTTTGATTGCCTAGTTTCACTTTGCTTGGTACTTTTGTCCTGTAGATGGGAGTCAATTGCAGTCAATGCATGTGCACTTATCGCCAAGGCTATAACACCAATCTGTAACAAGTATAATACCAATAAAAACGTTAAGAGGGGTCTAAATTATCATTAAGAACCTATTATTTGGGGGGAGAGTTAATTATACATTAAGTAATATCCTTAATTTTATATATGTATATATGTTTTAACAGAGGGCATTCCTTGTATTCTAGAGTATATGCTAACAATAGTAGCGCTTCCACCATATTGTACCTGGCAGCTTCTGTGCATGCAAACTAAGTGGTTTCCTTCTTTGCATATAAGCTAATTTGTTTTCTTCATTTTGCTTTGAGCAGGTTTTTCTGTGAAACATTTTCTGGTTTAAATTATCACTTTTCTCAATTTTTTTTTAAAGTTCAATAAATTAACTTTGGAGTATGAGAACAACTCTAAATGCTATGTGCGTCTTCTTTTGCGTTAATAACGTGATTGCATATTTAAAAAAAATGCGTATATATTTTAACCAAAATATGGTATAATTAAGAAAATAATTCTACATTCCTTAATGAATAAACTTATTATAATAAAATACAGTTGCAAACTTAAAAAGCATGAATCTTATACTATTAATTGTTGGGTTTTTAATGCAAAATGGTTTTGGAGTGATAACTCATGAATTTAGCTGAATTAAACGTAATAACATAGAAGCAAATAAACTAACAGTTACAAGTAAAGTGTTAATCTACACTCTCGTTTGTGAAGGATCCTGTATCTTAGTGAAAGCGATCATGAAAATGACGAGATAAACTGTTTTATTGTGTTAATTTTTAAATTAAGGGAACCTATTATATCCTTGCGAAAGAGTAATGTGTGTGATTACATGGTTTATTTCCACGCAACGAGCAGATGGCAATTTGAGGGCAGCCCGATGTTGTTTTAGACGTGTTCCTATTCTTTACAGAACTTAACCAGTTGTGACGTGAATGTGGGGTTTACAGGATGGCGGGTGAGAATGAGGTTGTGGAGTAACTGGAGGAGGCAAGTTTTGCTCCTCGACGGTTGCCAATTATGGTGCAACGGCCCTTGTGAAATAATTTTTGCACAATGTTTATTTTGATGGTTGTAAAGTTTTAATATCCAAGCAACTCTCTTGAAGGATTGTAAGAAGCTTAGCCGCTTAGATGGCCCGAAGGCATCTATTCTGTACCCCATGCCCCAGATCTCGCAGGCGTAGATTAACAGGGGGACTATGAGAGCCCTCAAAAGGCGCAACTTAAGGGGAACCCGCATCGTGGACTTCAGCATCGGGTACAAGGAGGCCGCAGCCCCATTGCCTGACACTCAGTTCCCTGATGTGCTCCCCAAATGTGACGCCCTTGTCAAGCTTCACCCCCAGTAGGTGATGGTGTTCGTCCATTCAATCCTTCGTCTGAGGTACACGATTTAAGGGAAGTTTGTGGGAAAGCGGCGCTATGTGAACAGGATGGCTTGGCTTTTCTCCGGGTTAATGGACCACCGCCAACGCTCGCACCACTCTTGGTGAAGGAGGTGTCCCTGGATGGGGTTGAAGGCTCTGCCTGTTTGTTTGTTTGTTTGTACAGAATAACGGCACGCCGTCAGCATATTGAGCTATGTTGACGTGCTGCTGAGTTGGTAGGTCGGCCCCGTAGACGCTGAAAAGCGTGGGGGATTGTACAGTCTTTGGGGACTCCGCCTCTTGTTGGCCTAAGTGTAGATTTGTGTCCCGCAACTGCAACAACGAAAGTTCTGTGTCTTAAGTATGAGTGTAGTAGGTGTATGATGTGTGTCGGGAACTCCAGACGGATGAGTTTGAGGAGCAGATCCGCGTGCCAGATCCACGTCCAGCAACACCACCGCAGAGTAGGCCCTGTCCTGGAAGCCCAGGGCAACGGCCTCCACCACTCCCAGTAGTTGCTGCGGTGTAGAATGCCCAGGATGAAAATGAAACTGATGATCTGGGATGACTTGAATGTCGCCCAAATGAGGGGACAAGCGGTTTAGCAGTAGCTTCTCGAAGACTTTCGAGAGAACCGTTAGGAGCCTGATGGATCGGTAGTTGGAAGGATGGAGTGGATCTTTCCCCGGCTTCAAAATGCATATCACCCGGGCCTCATTCCACTCGCGTGGAAAGTGGCACAAGGTGAGGCACATGTTGAAAACCTTGGTTAGAAAGAGCACAGCCTTGTTGGGAAGGCAGCGAAGTATGGCGGGTGTTAGCCCGTCAGGTCCTGCTGCCTTTTTGGGGTGGAGATGCCGGAGTGCGCCCTGAAGCTCACTGGGTCTGATGACGTGAAGTCGGTCCGCCTCGTCAGGGGGACTTCGAAGGTATCGACGCACCTCCCGACGAGCATGGTCCGAGAAGTCTTCGTCCTGGGGGTCATCTCGTGGCCTCATAGTCCTTTCGATGTAGTCAGCGAACACGTCGGCTTTGGCTTGGGGTTCGTAAGCCAGGACTTGGGTGCATTGGATTGGGGAGGTAATTTGACCTCCGCGGTGTCGGAGAGTTTTGGAAATTTTGCTCAGAATTCCATTTTATATGGTAGTGTTTTCCAAATTGTGCGTTGCGACCCAATAGGAGAACCCGAATCGGTATGCTGTGAGATAGCGACGTTTACTTGGAATTATTAACGCATTGTTGCTCTATAATTATAACGATGGGGACATGATATTCCATAACTAAACAGCTGTATTCTTTATCTATATTGCTATTCTATGTAAGTACCGATTGTATCATTAATATCTAATATGAAACAAAATAGTATAATTATTATGAAGTCGCTGTGCAAGAAATTACCCTACATATAATCGTGACCAGCCTTACAGATTGCTTAGATATTTTTAACTGCAGTCTGTTCCTGGCCTTAGTGTTCCGAGAGGAAGTCTAACCCCACAAAGATGGAAATCCCAGGAAGGCTAAGCGCTTTCAGCGTAGCAGAAACCTAAACAGTCGCGGCCTCCTTCAAAACGGCCTTCAGCGTCAGCCGCCTTTTAGAAAGAGAGAGAGTAGGGGGTGCGCTCTTGCTTCAAGTCCATTCCAGAAACTGCTTCGTAGTATAACGAGATAATTTTTGAGGTTTCCACCTCTTCCCAAAATGCTCTGCAGCTATAGATAATTGAGTATGCTCGCTAGTGAATGTTGTCGTCATTGTTATGACTTACAACTGTGATGATTCGAATGTGATATGCGAGTGTCAGCATGAGAGGAGAGGAGTCCTGTTTTTACAGCAAAGAACCAGAAGACAGAAGGGTCCTATTGTCGACAGGTAGTGTGAGCCTGGAAGAAAGAAGATAAGACGTGTGCTATTACTCTTGTGAGCTATTAAGAGAGAGAGAGAGAGAGAGAGAGAGAGAGAGAGAGATAAAGGAAGGAAGAAGGAAAAAAAAAGAAAGAAAGGAGAAGCTCCTTCAGGCGTGTTATACTACCATGTTACGCAAAGAAAAGAAAAATAAAATGATAGTGAAAACTGAAGGTAGTTGCAATATTTTGTCGTTTTGGTTAGCCTGAAATGATCAACTCCTTTTTTCTGAAACGTCAGTTTTAGTGGTATTCATCTCATTTATTTTAAAATGTTCTCGTTCAATAGGAAGAAAACAAAGACTAGCTTTATGGCCATACGGAGCAACTGATCTTAAGCGTCTAGTCTTCTTCCTCTAGGACTATTCAAAACAGCAGAATACAGAGGGGACAGACAGTACAGAAATTCTGCGGTAAAATACTACAGTTGCCTGTAGATCTTTTACATCTCTCATTTTATATTGGGTAAGAATTTCCGTTTAACAACACACATAGGCGCTACAGGTTACCAGTTTGAGCCGTTGCGGCGTTAGTAAACCTGCGTTTGCACATTTTACTCCCATCCATCTTGCTTGAATTGAACTCTGGAAATCCTTTAAGAGCCACAAACGCCTCCAGCTCCGAAAATTGTATGTTGGAGATAGAAATAAAATCAATTGATTTCTTTACTACATACATTGCTGTATCTAGGTACCAGATTTAGAGCATATCGTTAAAAATCTCCTTCAGACAACTACCCTTGACTCCACCCAGTCAGTATCAGCTCTCTATATGACTGTCTTAAAAACAAAAGACATAAAAGCAAACCAATGTACGATGATCTAATCAATGTGAATTATACGAGTGTTTGGACACCGCCTCTATGAAAATATTACGCTCGTTGGTACATAAGGAAAGGCTAAAGCAACATAATATAATTCAGTTGTGTAGAAGAAGTGGTGAATAATGTTTAATCCGTATTAAGCTGAAGGTAGCTACGAGATTTATATGAGACCTTTCATCAGCGACCCGGAGACAAAAGTTAAAGTTGTTTCGAACAAAGAACGACAGTAAGAAAACCGAAATTAATTAGCCAGTAATATAATATGAAAATACAAGTTATACTTTATTTCTAAACTTTCTTTATTTCTAAACTTCTATTATACAGAGTGGTCCAAAAAATGTATACACTGTTTAACACTCCGTAACTTGCAAACCAATGGGTGGAAACATCTCATTTTTGGTAGTGTGATAGTTGGTAGTTCCGGCAATCGCCACACAAGCGGTGTCTGATGACAGTCACCAGATACGTAAGCATTCTTTTGTTGTTAGTTACTTGAGTAAACATTGCTGGCGCAAGGTTTATATTCGATGAACGGAAACTAGTTTTGGAGTGGTACATTAGGTACGAAAACATTAGTGAGGTTCAACGCCAGTGGCGAAATGAGTACCAAACACAGCCACCCACAAGTTTAATAATTGCGCGAATTTGACACAAGTTTGAAGTCGGCGGCTGTGTTACAGATGTAGAAAAAACGACCTGGACGACCTGTAACAGCAACAAGTCCAGCGAAAGGTTTCACTTCCAACAAGATGGTGCACCAGCTCACTATCATAATCTGTCAGAGAGTATCTCAACGAAAATCTACCTGCATGATGGATAGGCCGAAGAGGTGCTGTAGAGTATCCACAACGTTCCCCAGACTTAACACCTGTGGATGTTTACCTATGGGGAACACTAAAGGATGTCGTTTATGGGCAAAAGTCACGCGCATTGGATAATCTACGAAAATGTATCGTACATTCGTGTGCTGATATCCAACTGAGCACGTTGCAGTCGGTAGTTCGTGCTGCAGTTCGGTGCCATCGTCTGTGAATGGATGTTAATGGCGACAATTTCCAACACCTACATGATATCTGTAAATTGGACTTCAAGCTACACTTTCACAAAAAAAAGATACATTTCCGCCAATTGGTTTGCAAGCTATGGATCGTTAAACAGTGTATACATTTTTTGGACCACTCTGTATAATATATTTTTGCACCAGAATTCATCGGCCCATAACGCTATTCGGTTAATGGGAATGCTACCATTAAAATACTTAAAAAAATTCTCACATGGGAATTGAACTCGAGGAACAAAAGAAGGCAGAGGGTGGGGCTATCGAAAACAGCTGCTTTCTGTTAAGCACCACATTTTAAGCACGACACTATGCAATACTTATTCCATCGCTATCACTTTACCTATGTCACATTAGCTATATATATATATATATATATATATATATATATATATATATTTCACAATAAACAGATAGTTAAATAAATAAAGAAAAAAAAACGAAAATAAACAACATTCAATAAAAGGAAATATAATTTAAAATAAATACAATCTTAACAACGGTTAGCACTACAATTTAAATCATAACACCCCAAAAAGAAAAACCCGCCTTTTCTGCAGATTGTTATTCTAACAAGTGTGTTCTTGTTTCTGCTAAACTATGTAGTTAGAAAGGGTAGGGTTTGCCTAACGTTACATGACTGAACTATTTACTTCTTGCGGTGTTGTGCTATGTGAATGTTTGTAGGCATCAAATGCTTTTCCAGGAATGTATTTATGGACGATACTTCGCTCAACGTACTACCTAAGGTATGCTTGTTTACGTGAAAATGGTAGAGATGTTGCGGCTTAGATGGCCTTCATAAAAAGTAATGACAATTTATAGAATTATTTTACTCTTTAAACCTTTACTTTCATGGAAATAAATAAACTTAGTGCACTTTCACTGCATTATAAATTCCCATTGAGTAAACCTAATATTGAAGTAAATGATAGAAAGTAGCTGATCTACATTTTAATTTGTCTACCACGTATGTACAATGTATACAGGAAGTAGAGAAGGTATTGCATTCTACCAAAAAAAATCGATTTCGAGATTTCACTGGAATACATGTTTTGAGGTTACATGAAGCCCAAATAAATCATTTTTATTTTCTCTACAACTACTACGCACAAATAAGCAGAGAAATTATACTGTTCCACCCAAAAATTCGATGTCGAGATTTCACCACATATAATAGTTTTTACTTCCCCGCATGGAAAATCAGCATTTTAGAGAGAAGAAAAAAGAAAAAAGATAATTGAAAGAGAGAGAGAGAGAGAGACAGAGAGTGTGTGTGTGTGTGTGTGTGTGTGTGTGTGTGTGTGTGTGTGTGAACAGCATCACTTAAAAGTCCGTTAAATACTAAAGCTTTAAGTTCACCAACTTTCAAGGATGTTACAGGAAAACTTTCAAGAAAATTCCCCCAACTCCTCTTTACATTAAACATTTTTCGAAAATGTTGATTTTCTCAAAAATGCCTCTTACAATTTTGATTAAAATTCATATATTAAAAAAGCAAATAAAATGTACATTTTGAACCTTATGGGAATACCTCTTCATTGTGGAAGAATTTTCATTAATCGTTAAGCCGTTACGAAATATTAATAAACAAAATTATAGATCTCGTTAAGCCACACAATATACGTGATATACCTACATTCTTTTTTGTGGACAACCATTTACGAGATACTCCTCGCTATTGGCTCAATTTTAAAATGCATACTTGTAATTTTCTCAAACGACATATTGTCACCTTGCATATTTTTTTCTACGCCTGGCTATGCGAAGATGATCCAAATAGAATTTCATCGCATAGCTACAGATTATAAAAGATTTGAGTACGTAGGTAGATTTTAAAAGCATAATAACAAAAATTCTGCCAATATTTATGTATTAGTATAAATTAGATAGACGAATCATTTGTAATAATAGCTTATGCAGAACAGGTAGAGAAAGTAATCTAATTGGAACTCATCATACTTTTACTTTCTCTACTAGAAAAATTTACATGCGTACACAGTAGATACAAAAATATTTATATTTTCCACACAAAAATTGGATAACGAGAAACCTATTTGAGCTTCACACGAATATCCAGAACTAAACTCATGTTACGCTTCTTTGAACCACTTCTTGTTTTCTAATTCCTCCCGTATGTATTCTGTAATTAAATGTTCCATTACTTCACACACTACTGAAGTTAGGCTAATAGGTCGGTAAGTGTTTATTTCTATTTTATAACCCCTTTATATATTGGAACTACAATAGCGGTTTTCCAGTCTTCCGGTACAGCAGTTATTGATTGATATACTAAACAAGAGCATTAGATAGGGAATAATAGCTTTCCCCCTATTTTTAACATTTCTGTAGGAATATTATCCGATTCTTTCGATTTTTCATTCTGTAGCATCTTGATTCTTTTCCGTAATTTGGATACCATTATTTGAAAAAGCGATTCTTCTCCATCCCAAGTTTCCTGTTAAGAACTATCATCCAATTTATGAAAAAACTGATACAAAATGCGAATTTAATATGTTGGCTCTGTCCTTATCATTTACTATAGCAATTTCATTAAATTTATAGTTTGGTATTGTCGCATGTGTCTTTGGCGAGATTTTAATTTATATTGTTTTAGTAATGTTTTATTAATTACAAGTTAATTAATCTGAATTAATTGGGATTTGAGCTTACATATTCTTAGTAAAATACAAACTTTGTTATAAGCTGATGAAGTAACAGGATGGAAGTGACTAGCCACTTCCGATGGCACTCCCAGTGGACTTTTGATGCCACCAACTTCCGTGGATTTACATGCACATTCGCTCTTTAACGTCACACAGGATATTCTAGAACATTTAAGCATTCGGTACTTATTGGCTAAGTCTACCCACTATCACGGCGTTGGTTATCCATATTAGGAGAATGGCTACCATGTTGGAATACCCTTCCGGGGACGCCACTAAATCTATTTAAGTGACGGCAGACCCGTCCACCAGGTCTTTTTGTCTTTGACCGTCGGGGAACCTTTAATTTGCTTGTGTGCGTCTTGAGGCATCGTTCCGGGCTCAATCGGCCACCACTTCGTCTCTCACCTTGCCTAGACACACCATGACATATTTCTTAAGGTAAGGCTTTATGTTAGTAACCCCATAATCACAATGATATTGGGCAAGATTAACAGAATAGTTTGCCATCCCCCACTTTTGTAAACCAAACATACGTTACCAACAGATTAATTAATCTTTCTTAATACATCAGCTTAATTTAAGTCCCGTTGTTATCATTGCTCTACCATCTGCCTTCCTTTTACCACCCTCTAATAGCTATCCCCCACGTCGTAGAAACATGTTCGCGATATATGGTGACCTCGCTGTAATAGTAATATACAAGAACAGGGTGTATATAAATGAATATCGGGGTTTTAACTCTTTATAATATTTATTACATTCAACTTACAGTTATGAATGATATGTCAAATGAAAAATCAACTCAAACAGTTTTACCAAGAAGCTTATAAATGTTCAATGTGACTACCCTTTGTCACAGGGCACACATCAAGTCTATAGCCTTGATGAAGCCCCAAAGGTAAAAATCGCATGGCGTTAGGTCAGGAAAACCTGGAGGCCATGCATAGCAAGCCCTGTCATAGGGGCCCTTGCGGCCTATCCAGCGCTCGGGTACAGTGGCGTTCAACCAATCGCGTACTTCGTTATGCCAGTGATTTGGCGCACCATCCTGCTGGAAAATGAAGTTCTCTGGCTCATTTTCTTCCAACTGAGGGAAGAGCCATTGCTCTAGTGTATCAAGGTAAGAAGTGCTAGTTACAGTAGGTTCACCAAAAACGAAAGGCCCATAAACTTTTCGCCGGGACACAGCACAAAAAACATTCACTTTAGGGGAATCTCGTTGCATTTGTACCATCTCATGAGGATTTTTTGAGCCCCAGATGCGCACATTATGAGTGTTAAAATGTCCACTAAGGTGAAAGGTCGATTCATCACTGAAGACAACACGATCCATAAAATCGTCATGATTTCTGTTTACTAGTCGCCATCTTTGCTACTACCGCTGTCTAGCGGATTGGGGCAGAAACATTTCACAGGGCTCTTGTGCCAACAAACAAAACTGTTTGAGTGGCTTTTTCATTTGACATATGATTTATAACTGTAAGTGGAATGTAATAAATATTATAAACAGTTAAAACCCCGATATTTATATACACCCTGTATTTTAATGCGAAGTATGGTTCGATCCCGCATCTCTCTAATTTTAGTCCGCTACAAGAGAGATATGGTGGACGCGTCGGCTTTTCAAAGTTAATTTATTGAAAAGTAGAGTTCGGTCCCGTACCTCTATTAATCCATCACGAGAGAGCTATGTTGTAGCGCCGGCTTTTCAAAACTATATTACTGAAAAGTAGATTTCAATTCCCGACCTTTTATTCACACATAGTGGAATTACACTGATACTAAGATGTCACCCAAAATCCCTGGCTCGATTCATTACAACTCTCCGGACACTTTCTTTTTCTTTTTACTATATTATTGCCAGCACTGGATATCGTAAATGTAGTCTCGTTGCCTGATGTTTCAATTTATCCCGCAATTTTAAATTACTTTCAGTAGCTTAAAAATCTAAAATTTTGTAATTGAAATATTTATATGTTTTTATTTAAGTGTAATCTTTGGAGCATATTGAAAGTGATTCTTCTCCTAAGCATCACAATTTGCATTAGTTTCGAATCAGTTGCTTTCGGTTTTTCAAAAGAACACTTTATTTCAATTGCATTTGCCTATGATTATAATTAATTTGCAGCCTTTGAATGCTAAAGTTTATGGAAATAAAAGTTGCATATATCTTTTCGATGTTACTGCATCGCTTTATTTCCACTGGGAAATAAACAGTCAATATAACAGTGTTTCAATACGGCGATTTGCAACATAATGTTTAGAATTTTTTTTTCGGCTGTTATGTCACTTTAGAAATTCGGTTTGTACTGACTTTGTTACCCCTGCGTCTTCTCACGTAATTGTAAAAAGCTCTCCAGCCATTATTTTCCCCGTTAAGGATTTCTTCCAAGAACCGTTCTTGTGCTTGCAACTTTTCTTGTAATTACTTGGTTAGTTGTTTAAATTTATTAAAATGCCGTTCTCATTTCCTCCTTTTATCATACGCTTGTCTTATCTTCCTTTTAAGCGACCTAATACGTTTTATATAAAATTCTGGGCCAGCGTTAGTTTTTAAAACTTTAAAGGGTACATGTTCAATTATTGCTTCCGAGGTAAGTGTTTTGAAATTAGCCCAGGCTTCATTTTACACTAGTGACAGATTGTACAAATTGCCCATATTGTTGGTGCTAAAAGGTTTGAATAGCAGCCCCGTCCGTTCTCTGGAATTTTCAGCTAATTGGTGATTGTTCTGTTTAAAACCGGTTTGTTGTCCCTTCCAGTTTACTTCTAATTGCACATAGTGTTAGAACCTCGCATGCAAAAAACAAAGGTTCAGGCCTGCATAGGAATACATCCAGTAAGGCTAATTTCCGCGTACCTGCTTTAACAACATCCCCTGCTCCCAAACCAAATAACTCACTACGGGGGATTTTTTCTGATAATTTAAAGTGTTTTATAATCAGTTTCGCCAGGTGGTTGGTAGCAATGTATTATTGTTATATTATTCCCTTCGTTTTCCTGATCAACAATTTCAATTGTCCTAATTTCCGCATCCTCAGTACTTTGCTCTTTAAGTATGTCTTAGTGCTAATAAAAATTCCCTCTTCCGTCCCTGCCCCGCCTCTACATACTGTAATCTGATGCTTTTCCTGCAGTACATCCTTAATCAAGGATTCACTGACAATGCCATATTTCCGTTAAGAAGCACGATTTATAAACAACACAATAGTCGGCAAAATGTCCAGTAATAACACTGAAATAATATCCCCCCACAGAGATTTCAATCTTAATTAAAGGCCGCGCCGTGGCTGCTCGATCCCAAGCGACGCATATGAGATTTGTGGTGGAGGGGCGGGTTTTCTCCGAGTTTTCTGATTTCCTCCACCGGTGCTCCATCTTCATTCCATGTATCATCAGTGTCATCGCCTGCGGTGCCTAGCAGTAAAGCGGGCGTTAAACACTATAAAACGATTCTTAATTAAAATTGTGCGGCAGCGCCGTCGGTGAGTAGTTAGACCGCTCGCCTTCCAACTAGGCGGCCCGGGTTCTATTCCAAGCGCCCGCATGTGGGATCCGTGGTGGACGAAGCGGCGTCTGGGCGGGTTTTCTCCGGGTCCTCCGATTTTCCCCGCCACTCATTCCTCCAATTGCTCCATTATCACTTTTCCAATCTTCAATTTCGCTTACATTTCATATCATCCACTTCCTCATGTTCTTGCCTGGCTACGGGCCGACCCTTCGTAATACGTTCTACATTTTGTGGTTTCGTGCCGTTGGTTCCCTGACAGGTTTTAAAGTCCTAGGGGGGTGTCAGTCCTACAAATACGGGGAGGGTAAGCCGATTACGAAACGAATTAAAATTGTGTTTTCCAACAAAAGCATGCAGCAGCACTTTTCAGCAGTGTACCAGTGACAAATATTAAAACACGGAGTAACAACGCAACTAGCCACTGAATACCTCGTTGTACCTCGTTTTACACGAAGGATGAAGCAAATTATTTGCAGGTTACCTTCGTGGTGTAGTGATAACCGTGCTAGTCTTTAATACCTAAGGTTACGGGTTCAAACCCGGCGGAAGGTGATAGATGTTTTCAAACGTAAAAAAAAAAAAAAAGAAAAAACTGATGCTGGTTTTCTTCCCTGCGCTAAAGTCATTATTTTCCCGTCCGCAAAGTGTATTCGTGCTGTAATGCTATGTATGGGAGATGAGTTGATCCCTCACCTCTATGTGCACAAAGTGGCGATTTCGCGAACTAAAATTCGCTGGTCAAGAAACTACTGTTAAGATGGTCCAATGCGGCAACATGGCGTGATGGAACTTGTACTGGATTGAATCAGTCATTAAATATAGTGCCGATGAAAAATAAACAGTCTAAAATGTCACCTACGTCATATACTTGATAAGCAGCTAATTAGCGATTTTTCTAAAATATGGAAGAGTGTTTGGCGATCAGAGATAATGCACCGCCAATTTTGTAACATTGATAATATGGCAGCTGTTGTCTGGTCTTACGAATACCACAAGAACTTTGCATATCGTACTTTTAAGGAAATCTCCTATATTATTGTCTTTAGCTTCAGAGAAACGTAAACACTAGGCCTTCTCTGTGAACAGCTTGTTGAGATCGGTAAGCGTGTTGATGAGTATATCGCGCCTCATAATACGTATTCAGCTGTTAAAGCTGATTCGAATCCCCGTGGCTGCGGATGATTAATTTTACCTTGAATAACATTACTATTCATCGCAGAGGATCACTAAGACTAATATTTCATCTAATAAAGGTTCATAAGCAATGAGCCTTTATTAGATTTACGGTGCTAAAACAAGAAATGCACAACGGCAAGAAACTGAAAAGTGTAAATAAATTCAAACATCTAGGCCTAATCTGCAAGCGACGGAAAGAGGCTTCAGATGGCATATTAAGACAAGAATAGCTGCAGATGTGAAAGCATCAACTTCGTATCGCTAGAAACAGCAATGGCATTGTTCCAGAAGGCGCTGTCACAACATATAGCCTGAAAATGATATGGGAATATGTCAACTGCACACAACTAGAAGAGAGAGGGTGATTAAGGCAAGATTTATTTTTGGTGGAATACCTTCAGGAAAGGTGAAACTGCTGTAAGAACTAAAGAATAAGAGAAAGTTACCAATTGATTTCTACACATCATACGTAATGATGAGTAGAAAATGCAGAATGCAATCGACATATAACAAAACTAGCTATACATGGATTCCATCATGCATCCGCTCCAGAAAAGTTTGTATGACCTGGATGAAAGCTGTGTATGTGAACGATGCAAGAAGACCATTATAATTGCACCATATTATAAATTGCACGAACCGATTTAGGTAAATTATGGAGTCTTTTTTTTTTTTTTTGTAGTCCAACGATCTTTAACCTAGTTGGTCATTTCGGACGATGAATGAAATCGGTGAAATGATGCTCAAATAGTCTCGGGGTCCATGGAGCTTAAAGTTACCCGACATTGATCTTCTCAGGACAAGAGAAAACCTCGAAAAAATTTTATTCAGGCAGCTCACCCTAAGTGAGATTCGAACTCGTGACTTCTTAAATGTGAGACAAATACGCTATCCCCACGCTATAGAGGCGCGCTGTTATGGAGTTTAGCAAGATATGAAAATTTGATATGTTCCATTCATATGACTTTTTCTACAATCTGCAACAGATTGCTAAAATACACTAGAATGAAGTGATGCCTAGTCAAATCTTTTTAAATCTAGCTGCTATGTGTTTGAAATTCATTTCTTTGCATAGCTAAGAGTTGACAATTTCCCGTATGGGAAAAGTTAAATTATTTTAAAACTGAAACCAACAACAAGGAATATCTCAGTAATGGTCAATTTCACGAAAAAAAATTATGACATAATTAACAAGATCTACAGTTTCTGAGTAGTAAATGTTCGTCTTTCTCTTACGGTTTACCAGTTATCCAAAATTCATCCAAAATGAAGAGGTCTTCAGCGGCTACTTCCAGAAAATTCAAGGTGTACATTTTATTTTGCATGTAAATATCTGTAATATACGAGGTTTTAATTAATTTTTTAACATGTTTTCCATTTAAAAAGTAGTTTGGGGCGGGGTGAGATTTTGTTCAGAATCTTCTGTTGCATTCCTGACCTAGTTTGGCATCTTACCAACTTTTCGTTTTTGGGTTATCGTGTTCATAGACACTCGGACATACGACACACGCACGGACTTTTTTCTTAATTTTTGTTATACACGGGAACTCTAAAACACATATTTTCGGTGAAATCTTGATATTAACTTTTTGGGTGGAGCGCAATATTTTCTCTACCTATGTGCTTTTTATTGAATAGATTAAGCAATAATGCGCGAGTATTTCACTATTAGAATTCAATTGACAAACATTCAGAGGTTACTGAGGGATGGTAAAGGAACAGCCTGACGTGGGGCATTTATAATCTGAACGACAAATGTGTTAAGTTACGTAATGTCATTCGTTTGAGTATTTGTACTAATAAATGCAAATAAATAAATAAATATTACGTTTACGGTACAGATTTTAAGTATAACAAGCGCTAAAATAGCTCTGATGCAGTGTTTTCAAAGTGATGTTTTTGGAAATATGCTCCGTCAGCTTTGCTGATATCCCCACTTTCACAAGGATCCTGCACATCACACAAACCGCGCCAACCAGCAGCGGTAATTACTATGCTCGGTTGCCTGAGATAGGTTCAAACTGCGTACAAGAACTTTTTTTCCCTAAATAGATAAATGACGTACGTTTGACGTGGTGTTAAATTTTATTTCTAGAGCTACTTAAGAAATAATTACCAATTGGACACATTCATCAAGCATTTAGCTAAACCGGTTTCGGGCACTGCATATTAACGGAGGCACATACAGTGTTAATTGTTTATGGTCATTATTATTTTGTTGAAAAAAAATTTAAGAGATTCTTAGCTAGTTATGCGTATTTAAAGCATGCTGTTTCTGGGGCACACAACGTGAAGGCTATCTCTTGTCGCACCCCAAAAATTTATCTTTTGTTTTTATTACTATTATGTTATTTTCGTTCTGTTAAAACTCGTCAATGGATTATGGTTTTTTCTTCTTCCATAATCACACTTTCATTTATTTACAAGCTTATTCAGTAAAAATTCAGCATATTTCTTCAACCTAAGTAAAACAGAATTTGTCATTAACTTAATTTATGCACATAGGCAAGTGTTTTGAGACATGTTCTGGTTTTCTCAAGATCTTTTAAGCTATTAGCAATCCTTCAGTCAGTCAAGTGTAGCTTCACACCTTCGTTTTCTCCCCTCCAAGTTGGGTTCTATTCTGTCAAACAGGAATGTCTGGTATTCCGCAACATCCTTAAAGTTAGGGTGTAGTCTTTGCACGATTTTGTTGAACCGCTGGTTTCATCCTTCGACAGTGTATTGTTGAGTCTGTGACATTTTCCGTGACTGTTCCAATTTCTTTTGGTATTGAAGGATTATCCAGCCACTGTTCCACAAAGTAGTCGCTGAACAAACTTGATTTCCCATTTTCTGGTGAGTGTTCTTGTATAATGAGCCAACTTTTGGTGGCTTTGTTAAGCGGAAGATGAGCTAATGCAGGTCACATTCTTCTGTGAGGTCTAATTTTCTCATTTTGAATGTAGTCACGCGCCATTCTTAATTCTTGCACTTTTCTCCAAATACACTGATTGAAATGATTATTAATCAGAAATTTGTTTATTTGGAAACACAGACTTCAAAGCTTGAATAGCCCCTGGTTCAAATATGCAGTTAATTCTGGGGTTCAAGTCGTGAAGTCTCTGTTTAACTTATGAACGTCCCGCTTAATTCTCCTTTTCCTTATTTGGAAGAAGAGCGTATACCACCAGCATGACTAGTTGTGTGACTTGCACTTCCAAGATCCACGTGGATGGTGTATATTTGGCTATATGTACGGTCCATAAAAACTCTGCTTTTCTTTTAGTGCAGTGATTCCTTTTACCAAAATCCTTTGTTGAGACTCAGAGAAATCGCTAAAAGAAGCGTGCAACCATCAGGTGGTAAAATGATGTTTTCAGAACTCCCGGCTTTTCTTGTGATTTCTCTTAACTCGGTGTAGGCTAACTTTACTTGTTTTGACAAGGCATATCCGTCACCAATTCATATCTACGATTAAATAACGGATCCATTTCTTCCGTATAAATCACAGATAACGAATACATTTCTTCTCTTGCTCTCTTGCATTGACTATGCGCTTCTGAACTTCAGCGGTAGCAACGTCTGGCGCGCAACTTGCGATATGCAGCACTTCCTTCTAAACACTATTACTATTGCTGAGCATTTAAACTTTATAATATTTACACATCTCCAAAAAGTGGGTTTTGCTTGTTGACTCTTCCTATTCTGTATCAATAACTATTGTAAAGCGCACAAGGTTTATCTTTCTCTGGTTCTATGAGCTCCATGTCAGCAACGGAAAAACACCAAATTTAGATGTCTTTCCGAGGTACAAACTGAAAGTGACCTCCTCAACGAGTGCGGAAGAATAACCATCTCCTCCTCACATTTACCTGAAAGTATTCTTCACATTTAAATCGGAAAAGCAATAACCCCATTACTACCTGAAACCTAGATAATAATCTCTTATTAATTGCTAATGTGCCCGAACTGCTTTGCGCCCTCTTTAAGTGCTTCTTTCAAAGATATTCACATGGAATATTTGAACATCATGAACTTAATCATCTGCAAGTACCAGCAACTACCAGCTCCCTACTGGTTTATTAATTTTGATCTATATACACACATATCCACACACACACACACACACACACACATATATATATATATATAGAGAGAGAGAGAGAGAGAGAGATAGACAGAGAGATTACGATGATTGCATAACATAAACTACGCAACTGACATTTACAATTAATAACACGTCTTTCATTATTTTGCATGCCGTTTGCAAAAGTGTTTTAAGTGGTGCTTTGGATTGAAGAACAGTAGAATCATCGTGTCTGACAGTTTCAGGTCTATTCCGCAGAACATAACTATGTTAGGGGATTAATGTGAACTTTCTGTAGCCTATAAGTTATAAAAATAATTAAGGAACCAAAGAAAGATTACCGAATATCAATGAATTATTGATTCATTACTATAAATAACTTAGGGACTTTATAGTAAATTCAGTTCTATGAGGTATTGATTCAAGTTAAAAATATGACATAATAATTTCATAAAGGTAGTGAGGGTGAATTAAAATTAATAAAACCTCCGCTCCAGGTTTAAAAAACTACATCAGTGATGGGAACCAGTAGTACAGCTTCATATTAAGGCCATGGAAACAAATAAAACCTGGCGAGAAAACAACTTATAATGCCTCGAATATTGCTGCTTTTTTTTTTTTTTTTTTTTTTTTTTTTGCTGCAGTTTGCCTCGATGTAGTACTAGAAGCTTACGAAAATGACAAAAATTCTATACAATATGTACTTTGAAATTATTTGATCATCATTCCACGATTTCAATTAATTCACCATCCATATAACCTACCTGTTTAAAGAACGTAAACTCGCTAAAAGACAACAACTCAATAGTTTGTAGTACAAATATTTTATTTTACTAACATGATCATGAATATAAAATATATCGCATACTTTTATAAATGTCCAACAGCTGCTACTTGCCAGTTAAACGTAGGGAATATCTAAAAACTGTAAAAGCGAATCTTTCGAATACTGCTCATGCCATGGTAAAAGTTATGTTACACAAATTGTATATTTTAATGAGCTTTACAGGTTTCTGTAATAAATTTTCCTCCAGTAGCTTTTTAGACTATTCATTGAAAGTTTGAGACACACATTTTAACATATAAGTATCTCAAATATGTAATATTCTAATAAAAATTGTAAGAATTAATTGGGAAAATAAAAAAAAAAAAAAGTACTTTCTCAGTGTGAAAGGTTGACCGGGATGAGGGTAACTCCATGAAAAACTTCATGTTGTATCCTTGGAAGGTACACATTTGTAGCTCCTGAATATCTCAAATACATAATATTCTAATAAAAATTGTTAGAAACATTTTGAGAAAATAAAAAATTCTACCTTTTCATTATGACGGCTGTTCAGGATGCGCATGTTTCCATGAAAATCTTCGCGTTGTATCCTAAGAAAGTGCACACTTTTTAATATCTAAATATCTTAAATGTATAATACTATTCTACAAAAGTCGTTAGACTCATTTTGTCTACTTTCTTAATATGGAGGGCTGACCAGGATGAGAATGATTCCATGAAAATCTTCCTCATGTATCTTTTAAAGCTGCACATTTTTAATATACACATACCTCAAATATGTAATACTCTAATAAAAGTTGTTGGAATCATTTTTAGAAAATAAAAATAATCGGCTTCCTCAGTATGAAGGGCTGACCGGGACATCTTCGTCTTGTAACCTTAGAAGGTGCGCATTTTAATATATAAATATCTCAAATGTATAATATTAAAATAAACATTGTTAGAATCATTTAAAGAAAATAAAGAATTCGACTTTTTTAGTATGAAGGGCTGGCCGGGATGCGGATAACTGCATGGAAATCTTCTTACGGTATCCTTAGAAGGTGCCTGACTTAAAAATATTTTTCTTTACATTCACTTTGCTAAAATGTTTTTGTTCGGGAAGGACTTCAAAACGTGTATTTCCATTAATCTCTACCCATGACATGGGTGGAAAACAATATCTCCTCTGCTAACACACGTAAGTATATGTAGACGAATAAAATATAAGTTAATTTTGTAGATACCCGAACTTATTAGTTCATTGTGAACATTGTGGACATTTGCATCAGAAATGGAAGTGTTTCTGAACAATGATGAGGTGATGAGAGCATAACAGTTTGGAGTAAATAAACAAGTAATAGTAGGAAACGTTACTTCTTAAAAACAACATGCTTACTTCCGTAACTTACCAGAGTCCACATTTCGTAGTCGGAGCGTCCTCAAGCTCCTTCCAGTCGACACACAAGTGATGAGCGTTGAAGGATAGCCGCCATGTTTTATATTTTCCATGTTCTTCCTGAAACGTGCCTTTATGCCACCCAGGTACAATCAAGGCCGGGTAAACATGCATGCGTAGGATTGTGCAAGAGAGAAGAAATCCGTGATGGTTCCTACCCTGAACAAAACTGCCACATTTTCCGGAAATATTTCGAATTCTTATTCGCGAAAAGTGCAGCACCACGTTTTCCCAACTATTCCAAAATATTGCCATAATATGGCTCCCTCCAGTAGTGGTATCTAGGGAGTGTGAGTGCGATGTTAATAGTTCTCGATGTCAATGAAATTTGTTCCCTTTTACTTTCTCTACCATTCGCCTATAATAATAGCGGAAGTATCTAATTAATTTCACCAAAAAATGTGATATGAATATTTCACCTGAAATACATATGAGAAAAAGGCATTGTTTTCAAAAGGAAAGTCAAAATTGTTCGTTAATGGCTTTGCGTGTAAAAAATCTCAATGTGTTCCTTTCACATGGTTATCTCTACTTGTTCATCAAACTATTTTTGTAAAATATTATTATTTACCTTCATCATGCTAATTGAGATATTCGTTAGCCAATATTGTCTTATTACTTGATTCCTTGCAAGTAAGAGGAAAATACAATAGGTAAAATGGTCAAATATTTAAAAACCTTTCGCAATATGAAACAAATGAAATTCGGTTCTCTATACGTCAAACATAGGAGGTTTGAAACGAAAGATGACTTCCCGTTCGAGAAAATTTTAAATACCCTAAAGTTGAAACCAATAACTAGGAACACCTTGGAAAAAATGTTTAACTTTTCAAAAAAGTATATATGATATAAATTGTGTGTTTTATATTTTTTTTTACTAAGTGTTCGTCTATCTCTTACGGTTTACCAGTTGCACAAATGTCATCCAGAATGCAGAGGTCTTCAGGAGCTATTCCCAGAAAATTCAAGATATATGTTTCTTTGTCACGAAAATACCTTAAACATGTAGTTTTTAATCAAAATCGTTAGTTATTTTTAAGATAATCAACATTTTCGAAAAAATGTTCCCTTTAAGGGTAGTTAGGTGTTAGCGGATTTGCTTTAAAATCTTCGTGTGTACTAATAATACTACTAAGGGTACTACTAAACTTAAATACCAAGTTTGTATATAACGGACTGTTCATTTTTAACTATACTGCCCACAAACAGACATACACACGGACATTTTTACCAAATGTTTACTTTTTTGTGATTTAGGGGGTCTCAAGCATGTATTTCCGGTGAAATCTCTGTATCGAAGTTTTGGGCGCACCTTGATGATGATGATAATAATATTATTAATAATAATAGTAATAATAATACAAATAAAATAATGCAGAATAGGCTATTAGTAGAAAATTCAAATACTTACCTACATGAATGCATACATACATACATACATACATGCATGCATACATACATACATACATACATACATACATACATACATACATACATACATACATACATACATACATACATACATACATACATACATACATACATACATACATACATACATACATACATACATACATACATACATACATACATACATACATACATACGTACATACATGCATACATCCATACATACATGCATGCATGCATACATACATACATACATACATACATACATACATACATACATACATACATACATACATACATACATACATACATACATACATACATACATACATACATACATACATACATACATACATACATACATACATACATACATACATGCATGCATGCATGCATGCATGCATGCATGCATACATACATACATACATACATACATACATACATACATACATACATACATACATACATACATACATACATACATACATACATACATACACACATACATACATACATACATACATACATACATACATACATACATACATACATACATACATACATACATACACATAATATATATTTGAAACAAGTGGTATTTAACAAAAATTCTTAGAATCCCCCCCTCTTTAGAAAATAAGTGTACTTTTGCTTTGTAAAGGAAAGTTTAGGATAAGACACCTCATGGAAATATCCGTGCCGTATTTTTGGAAGGCAGGTACTAAACTTAAATATCGAGTTTGGTATACAACAGACTCTTAGTTTTTAATTATTTTTACTTTTCAGAGACGTATGAGAAAGCAAATGGCTAAGTCAGAAATTACGCAGCCAACTGACCCTTAAACGGCAACATTGCCATATATTTTATTAACCTCAGGTAGGGAACGTTTGATTTATTTCCTTTGTAGTTATGCTGTAATCAAGTTCATTGTAGGAATACCAAAATATCCACAAGGGAAGCCAATTGCTAATATTATAAATTAATGATTATTTATGATGAATAACTAAGGATGTTATTGTGCTCCGTGATCGTAAACTGCATGTATTTTCCGAAGAATTGCTCATTTTGGAGTTGGAAATCTTCATATTCATCGGATTCACCTCTATTTCCCCGTGTATATTATATTATGCATTACGTACAAACATTTACTTATTTTATTTTTATTATTTTATTTAAACAAAGTGTGCTCGAATGAGCATACAGAATACAAATACAGAATTTTGACTATTGGCTTGCTTTTATAAGTTAATTTAGAGAGCATATCCGTTTTTTACCTTATTGAAGTGATAATATTTACATTTTTGCCCACATAATTTGCAAACACTTTATTTTTTAGCTTGATAGTATTTTCTATTTGTACATATTAAATAGTGGAAGCTATGTATCGCAAGTCCTATGATTGTGTGTTTCTGCGTTGCAGGATTTAAAGGTCTTATATTTGTGAAATGATATTAGAATGTAATTCTAATGTACATCTTCCGATACAGCTACTCTGTTACGACTTCTCTCCACTGGCTGTTTATCATGGCACCCGTATTAAGAACTCTGTGTCTATTTCTTTCTGCTTCCTTATTCGCTTCTGTGTTTGGTAACGGTGTCTTTTTATTATTAAATAACTATGGGACCAAGGAGAATGTACAAAGACTTAACATTTCACCCTCTGTAATTATTTAAAATTATTTAAAAATCTGATGATCTTCCTCTTCCCAATTGGCTTCTCATACTCTTTTTTTTTTTTTTTTTTTTTTTTGTAGTTCTTTACCTGGTTTGGTCATATCGGACGATGAATGAAATTGATGAAATGATGCTCAAATGATCTCGGGGTCCATGGACCTCAAAATTACTCGACATTCGTCTTCTCGGGATAAGGTAAAACCCACGAAAAAAACCTTATTCGGGTAACTCACCCTAAGCGAGATTCGAACTCATGACCTTTTGAACGTGAGGCAGACACGCTACCACACTACTGAGGTGGACCTCATGTTTCTCTTCTTTCTTTAACTTATTATGTACCTATATGATTAATATGCGCATGCTAACAGTTTCAACTAAAGAAAGTTGCGAGGTGAACCTATAAGACAAGTCAATCTAGTAAGGCCAAGTTACATACAAGGTTGCCCAACTGCCCCGTATTTGCGTGTGCAGATATCCTTTAATGCGTTAAAAGATTCGAAAGTCAAAGAGGCTATTTCAAGCTAAAACTGGGTGAGAGCGACTTTCGTTTTACCCCTCACAATGAATGCGACCTGTTTACCGTATCCGCTGATAGCTAGACGCCAGTATTCCACTAACAGGTTTTAACTTGAAATAGCCCTGTTGAGTTCTGCAACTCTTTTAACGCACCAAGGGACATCTGCACACATCACATATGGGGCAGATATAATTTCATTTATTTACATAAATTTTGTGAACTCAAAGCAATAAATATAAAGGTAAGAAAACTGAACCATAAGAGCTTACGTTTAGCACATTGTTATGCATTACAACCGTAATAAAATAATGGTTTTATGCTAAAGTTTGCTGTCAAATCGTACCGTTAATTGAAATGTTTTGAGTTCCGCGCCAATCGAACCAAGCTGGATGACTTTGATATTCATTTTCCTATCTAAGTTTCATGTCTCCCCCACGGAATTACACTCGCACAGGATATCGACTATGTAGAAGTCCTGTCTCAGTACTGCGGTTTAATTCGGATTCTTTTTCTCACGTAAGCTGAACTAGGCACTTCGTAACTAAGAATGATGCTGATGGAATGCAATAGATGAACCGTCTTTAGCTGTTAAGTATACATCGGATCGAATGAATGTTATCTCCAAATTATACATTAAAGCTCAGTGTGTGTTTCGTCAACCTTAATTTGTCGATATTTTTACAAAATCCGCACCTGATGTGTGGTAAATCTTGTGATCAAATACAGCAAGTCTTGCTGAACATTGGATCCTATAGCAGGGTAGTAATTTCTGGTTTTGTACAGGCATCAAGCACTAATGTTGTGCTTTGTATTATAGTGTTTAGATTCTTGAAAAGAACATATTGTGGTGTGCAATAAAACCATTATCATCCTTATGGATGTCGATAGCCGACTGCATGTGAGCGAGTCTGTTACATTCCTCTCTGAACTCCAAAGTTCAATCCTCAGTTCAGGATTGATACACAACTTTGATTTAGGATGCCTGAACCGCTTCAAAGCTGCGCCATAGGATTTCCCAAGCATTGGACTTAGGGATAGTCTTACAAAAATTTCCCGCTTTGTTAGAATTGCAAAATGGTCCTCAGAGTGTTGCTCTTCAGTGATCATAAAGGCTTAGTTATAACCCTCTCTTTAATGCTCCACAGTCGTTCCATTTTACATCACAAGACTTCTGATGCGTATCCGGAACTATACAACTCGAGCTCGAAGTTCTTATTGATCCCAAGAGTAACCAATCCAACAAGGTTCTTGTATGGGCTCTGTTCTACGATACATCAATCAGTAGAGTCGTAAACTGTTCCATCCTTATAAACATATCTGTAGTACCAGGTTTGCTGAAGTTTAGGATCCCAGTCCGGCAGATTTCACAATCTGCAACCAATATTGTACGATGGAATTTTGCCAGTTATTTGGAGAAGAATGAAGCATGTAATACTTTTATGACAGTTTGAAACATTGGATCAAACGAATATGATGATATTCTGGATGTACGAATAGTCACAATTGCATTACTGAAACCATCAGTGTAAATGGCATGCTTGGACATCTAAATCTGAAAAGCTCATCATTGACTCTCTGGTGAAGTTAAATTGCGACCCACAGCCCAATAGGCACAACAATAATGAGCTCAGCCCTCAGTATCTAGAACTTGAAGAAGTGCCTAACATAAGAGCACCTTTGCTTTGGTTTAAATTTTAGGTATAATAACTTCTAAGGCCATTATTAGGCTTTAAATTGCTGTCTAAAACTATTTCTGATCATTACGTATGGCGTTATGATCACTTTATCTTGCTTCCTGGTGTATAGGAATTAACCCCGTAATGTCTGAAGAAATTACAGCTCAAACCTCTTTTCTTGATTTCTTGAAAGCATCAAAACTGTGTAATTAATGGGCTGAATGATAAAAATCACATATACGGTTAGTTGCTACGTAAGAATTCTACAGAACAGGTTTGTTTTTCCTTTGTCGATTTTTGACAGCTGCGGATACTCTTTAGTTGCAGTCTTTAGCTCTAGCACCTGAACTCTGTCTTCTAGAAAATTGCATATATCGCTAAGCTAAGAAAACTTCGGTAGGAGCCTGTACTTCTAATCCTTTACGTATATCAATATCTTATAGAATATGAGAGGTTGTTGAAGCACTTCATATATGGTGTAACCACACTTAAAGCCGTGCAATGCATTCAGGCTGCTCTTCAACTGATTGTTTAACTGCCGGGATCCTGAGCTATGTAGTAAGTAACCAATGTTATATGCGTTAAGACAATTGCCGCGCTTATTGAGAGACGGTTGTACTGGAGTCCATCATGATATACAAGAATAGACAAGAATAGTGTAAACACACTACTGTTCATTAATGTTAATGCGTTCATTTTTTGCTCTAATGCATATAGAATATCTTCAAATTCCCCTTTATCTTATTCTTGCTTGTTGGACAGTATATTACTGCCCATATTTGTGGTAGTTGTAAAAAATGAATGCATAACTGTTGAAGTCTGAAAGTGTCTTAAATTATTCAACAAAATTGCATAAATGACCGTTTCTTTATAGTTCGCTTGTAACAAGTATGTTTCTCTTACTAAATTCCAAGGCAAATGAAGACAAGAATGAAAATTATGATGGGATTGACTGATTTGAAGATAATAATATGATGTGAAGAGTGGATTGTCTCATTAATGCATATCCTCTTAGTGAGGCTGTTGACATCATTAGTCGTATAGCAGTAACACCATCACGTTGTTATTACTCGTAGTTCAAAAGTTCACCAGTGCTTCACTTTGCATTTTGCAAGACCATGTGATGTTAATTCACGAAATGATATCCAGCCCGGAAGACCAATTTCTTATTTATTTTGTTTTCAAGCTTTTCCGTTTTCTTTCTGTTTTGTTTCCCTTATCATTTTCCCTACGTTTCCATTGTTCTCCTTGTTGTTTGCCGGTTTTACTTACAAATACTCATCCACACATTTGCAAACTTCCATGTCCTAGGCGGGACTCAAACCCAGTGGCGGCCGGCCTTTAGGGGCACAGGGGCAAGTACAACAATTTCAGACAATAATTTCTGCATTATATTATTAGGTAAAATGTTATAATCCATAACGCATTTTGTATAAATTTAAACCTACTATGCATACTATACAGTTGTAGTGAAGATGACTGTCGGAAATAGTAACCGGCCGCGTTTTTCGGACACAAGCGATTTTGTGGTCATCCTATGCGCACGCGCAAAGAATTCAATGCTTTCAGATGTAGTTAATGTGTGGGTCCGGGTTTCAAGGAGCCGAGAGGGGAAGGTTCTCTTAGGACACGAAAGCCTCTGTGGTCATTTACTGCGCATGCGCAAAGAGAAAATAAGAGCCGACAATAAGCAAAAGTTAACGTTTGAGTCAAATCCCTGACAAAAATATTTAACCAAAAATATTTCCACGTCAAAGAGTATATAATAAGAAACATTTCTTAAGTTTGAATGTCTTATTTGAAAACAAAGTTGATCTATAATCCTCCCGAACGAAACATACAAAAAGAAGCTTATGCGGTAAAAATGTACAATGTTGGTACTTGGTATTCTCTCCTCCCTGCCAAGCAGACGACAAGGTACGCTGGCGCGCCAACGCTCAATGCCTACAAGCAGTGTGTTGTGTAATCACCCTAAGTTTACTAAGAAATAGATTCACGATACAGTTGAAGCTTCACTTGAAAACAGAAAATGTCAAACAACCAATAGTTATTGAAAAAATGGACCTTACATGCGAGAGGTGATTAGTGGCTAGTGTTTTGAGAATGAGTGAAGTAAGAGTAAGAGTGAAATAATGCGTTGAATGTATTTCACGTGTTATGAAACATAATCCGAATGCGCTGGAGAAAAATTTGGTTGAAATTAACTGCAGAATGATATGCCGATTTATCAGTTGCTAGCGTTCAAAGAAACCGCACTGTTAAAACTCGCCTTAAGAGGGAAAATCCTAAAAACTGTTAGGCGATGGTTTGTAAAGTTTACAATTGCTTATAAAGAAAATACTTAAGATATTAATATCACGATCGCGATCTACTCTACTTTAAGGGTAGTTTCCATAATTTTCTGAGAGAAAAGCGAGCTTCGTTGGTGAAAAGAAACATCGTGAACAGTAATTAACATACATAAGCTATTAAAGTGTAAGGTAGTATCGAAGACTGGAATCTTAAACTAGACGAGCTATGCATCAATTTACAGCAGGATCACCTCTCTGATAATGTTGTTGACATATGATAAACAGTGAAGGTGACGGTTCGTGTTCAAATTTCTCTTAACATGTCGCGTTCAGTTTCTGACTTAAATCAAAGAGTTATACAAGTATTTTTTCAAGCAAAGGATCGAAGGATGGACTTCATCTACAAACAGAAAGATTAATGCTAACACACAAATTAGCATTTAATTTCCACTGATATCTTTTAGCATCCACTAATTTTAGTCTGTCGTCATCCGTGATCTAGGGGTAACATGTTAGTCTCTGGTTCTCAAGGTTGCGGGTTTAAACCCGGCTGATTTTTTTTTTTCAGGCGTAAAAATTCCTTCCTTCATAAGGGAAGTAAAGTCGTTGATACCGTGTCGTAGATTTGCGGCACGTAATAAAAAAACACCCCAAGCCTGATAAAGAGACCTCTAAGCATTATTAAGCGGTGTTTCGCGCCCAAAATAGAATGGGACGCTTAAAACCGTAGCAGTTAAAGAGCGTCCATAATAACATTCAATTTAGTTTTAATCTTATTCAATCTTAAAATTGTGCCCTACAAGATAATTTGGCTACGAGCCGCCACTGCTCAAACCACGATCCCCTGGTTACGAAGCACCAAAGCTAGACACTTGAACGAGCGCGACCAAGATGACCGCCTCGTTCGGACTAGGTTATCGCAATATTGATGTGCTACAAGGAGGCCCAACTGACTCGCATTCGGCGAGTACAGAGATATCCGTTCGTGCAAGGTAATTTCAGAAATTACCTTCATTCATATTTTCAATCCATAACATAAAGCGCAACATTTATCATTTACTTGCGTTTTACCAAAACATTCGTTTTGAAGTTCCCTGAATTCAAAACTAAAACGCTTTATGGAAAGACCCGTGAATATGTGTGTGTGCAGGGGTGGTTGTGTTAGAGAGAGAGAACAGTATAACTCAAAGCCTAAACATCCATTAAATGCCTAACTTGTATTTAAGCTTAGTCTCTTCCAAGAATGCGGTACGAAAATTTTAAAGTAAATCCCCCCACCCCACGCTACCCATAAATAAACAAATTTTCCTTTCTTTCATCTTCTCACTAATACTTCCCACAAATTTTATTAGGATTAGGTACGGACGGAGGCCTCAGGTTACTGGGCCAGAGCACCGGACGTAGGCCTTTGTGGCCCTTTACCTTCTACGTAATCCAGGGAGGAAAGGATAAGGGGAGACACCCAAAGGGCAAGATCCGGGTTCATAATGAATATAGTTGGAGCGCCTCCGATACCACTCATAACCCTGAGCCTCCCGGCGGAACCCCAGAGGGAACCACAAACCCGAAGGCAGGTCTCGTCGAAACGTCGCTTCAATGCGCAAGCCAACATCCAATCGCAACCCGCAGAACACTGTCACCTGGTCCTTCAATCCTGAAGCAGATGATTAAAAAATAATGGGAAAAAGAAATGAGGGACTATAAAATTCGGTGAATGTAATGAACCTACTCAGCATTCACCCGGGAAACCCCCAAAAAACCTATGGGTCAGGTAGGCCAGCCATAAGGGTCGAACCTGCGACCTACGGAATACGGGCCTGAGATAAGACCTCAGGCGACTTTCCACTCGGTAGCAATTTCATTAACATGCCATACTGTTTTAATTTCTATTACATTTTTATCGATATTGTTAGGGATATATTTGTATGATATTTATGCTGATTGTATGTTCTAAATTATAGGTATGATTTAGCACGTGTGCTTGGAGTATTCCAGCGGCAATCCTGTAATGTTATTAAAATGCATATTGGCAATTAAATAACGCATAAAAAAACACACACACACATACACACACTCTCACACACACACACACACACACACACACACTCACACACTCAGGGCAATAAAAGTCGCACATTGCATATTGAGTAACCTTAAAGAAAGCTTAGATGCGCATTCGGGAATCGAAACGAGAGCCTTCGTAAATCAGGCAGATGCCCTACCCTGAGCTAGGTGTCTCATCAGATATTATATATTCAAGATATTTTCAGAAATTAAATACACACTTATCTATTTTAAATGTTATGAAAATCATCTACACTTTAATGACTTTTGCATAACTGGTAAACCATAGGAGATAGAAAAAAATCTTTACACATACCGTGCAGATTTCGTAAAAGCACACATATGTCCTGTGTCAGATTTACGAGTTTTATGGGATACTAGAAGAGAACTTTCAAATTTCTATATTGTTGTATTGATGTTTTCTGAAAATTTTACCGAGATTTCATTCTTATAATACTAAAATGAATACCAAATTTCATTCAAATCGGACAAAAGCTTTGCAAGATATAAACAATTGCATGTATTTTACTACTCAATTTTCTCAAACTTCGAAGCACGTGGAACATTTTCGAAATTTTTCCATATAAAGGGTAGTTTGAGGTTGGGGGAGTTTCCTCAAAGTCTTCGTGTTGGATCCTTGGAAGATAATAAAAAAAATGAATTCGTTTTGAATTCGCGGATACAAACACGCACACGTGGACCTTTATCTAAAAATGTTTCTTTTTAATACAGGAGACCCTAAAATATGTATTTCCGATGAAATCTTGGTATCGAAATTTTGGGTGGAGTGCAATGTCTTCTCTACCTTCGTACCATGTACTATGTAGAGAAAGTAAGCATTAGATCATGAATAGAACGAAAATATCCTGTTAAGTGTTCTTCATTCTTTTTTGTTGCTGTGTGTTTCTCATAATTAATATACCACGAAGAGCTATATATGTTGAATAATAACATGGAAATAAAGCGCTTCCATAACAGTGGCCCAACAGTGCCGTATTTTACGTGTGCAGAAAGCCATTCGTGCGTTGTAAAATTGTAGAGCTCCACAGGGTAAATCTAATTACACGCCAGACAGTGTTTTGAGAGAGAGAGAGAGAGAGAGAGAGAGAGAGAGAGAGAGAGAGAGAGAGAGAGAGAGAGAGAGAGAGAGCGGCATTTGCTCTTCTCTTCTTGAATATCAACAAAAATGGCGAAGGAATTGCCGCGCTCATTGAGAGACGGTTGTACTGGAGCACATCATGATATACAAGAAGTGTAAACACACGGAGAAAGTTAACATGATTTCCACTTGAATTACAGAGCCTTATTTATTAGAGAATAAATTCACTTTTTAGACTCTAGACTTTAAAAAGTTTATTTCACCTGTCAATATGTGCCAATAACTAATTTGTAATTGTGTAATACACTGTTCTTATTTAACATTAGGAACTAAACCGACTGTAACGTTAAATCAAAACATTACCTAAGGCGCCGCAACAAAAACCATGGTTGAGATTATGTAGTGTTTTACTGTGTTATTATTATTATTATTATTATTATTATTATTATTATTATTATTATTATTATTATCATCATCATCATCATCATTATCATCATCTTCATCATTATCATCTTCTTCATCTATATTAAGCTTGGTAAGAAATATTCATAACGAGCAACATGCAATCTTGAGAACACAGTACAGTGAAATTTTACCTGACTTCGTGTTTGTGTGTTTTCGTTACAATGTTTAGATGTTTTAAAATCCTGCTTGGGTATAATGCGTAATAATAATAATAATAATAATAATAATAATAATAATAATAATGATAATAATAATAATACAATAGTCAAATTCTTTTTTTTTTTAATGCTTTCTTTTGATTTAATTTGCTGCATAATCATGTTTATGATGATAATACAGTAAAACATAAGACAATGTTGCCGATTAAGGATCTGTTGGCCGCGTAACGTCAGACAGCCAATCTTTGTATCTGAAAAGTGCAATGATCTACGTAATGGAACATATATAGTTGGTATTGCGGAAAGGAGGGAAGGCAGCGCACCCATAGGGTAGTGTGGAAAGGATGCAACTAACAGTTTCTTCTCCATTCCATGCTAAGGGAATGCACCCGGTTATGAAGTCAATGACACCAGATAACAGTCAAATTCAAACATATTTTTATATATTAACTATTGTTACTTAAGTCACAACGTTTAAATAAATAAGTAAATCGTACTTGTTTCAAGTATAAAGCATAAGCACTATTAAAAGTTATAAACTATGCACATGAACCAATAATCCTTCTTGGAATCTGAAAATGGTGGAAAAATGACGGGACCTGGATAGTATATCGTTTTAGGTTTACCTACCTATTGCAAATGTTGGTTATTTGAGGTTATGTGGTACATGAGCTCTTCGAGCATATGCAGATCTCGATCAGATGACGATGTATAACCAGTGTGTTTTTTTTTGTACTGTTTAACGCCGCTTTTACTATTTGTGGCACCGCAGGCGATAAGCAGGCTAGGTACTTTTTCCTAAAGTTCAATTAAATTTAAGACAACAAGACAATGGTGTATGCAGCTTATAGTTGAAAGGAAGCATTACGAAAAGTATCTGGCATTTCTTTTTACTGGTACGCATGTACAAATGTTAAAACATAAATTCTGGAGTATTGCAAATTCCTATAGAATAGATAGTCCAAAACTTGAATCCAATTAACTTGGTTATAGAAAGTATGCCTTACAGAGAGTAGAAAAATTATGTACATTAATCTAACAAATTTTATAATTGAAAGCTGTTAGTTAATTCGGTTTTGGGGTTAAAGTACATAAATCATTGCCGTTTAAAAATATAAATAAAGGTATGTCTTGTGTAAGACATTATTTTGGAACAAAAATATAAATATTTTCTTCTCAATATTGTGCTTTGTTGCATAGTAAAACCACTGTGTTTTGTGACAATTTTCACACCTTTGGATGAGTATTCAGCTCTTCTTTCCAAAAGCTCTATTAGGGAAAACATATACAGGTTAGTCATTCTATTCAGAGTGCAGCATGCTCTTGTCCATTTTTGTTCCAGCATGCAACAGTGTGGTGTAATTCTGTATATAGTAGCCATATGGAAATGTTCAATTAATTTGTATAGTGACCCACAAAGATTTTAAATATCAAGATGTTAACAATAGTGTTTTCAGAATTACAAAGATAAATTATGCTGCTGATTTGCATTTATCACTAAATTACTTATAAAGTGACTACTGGTTTATTTGGAATATAGTTTCCTCATAGGTAACGGATGTAAATCGCTATATTTATAACACATACGCATCTGCACATGGAGAATATATACAAATAACACTATTAACTTAGTATATTTTAATGCATTTATTACAAAACTTATCACTTTATATAAATATAAATCAAAACCAGTTAGCTCTGTCTGGATTAATGTTGGGTAATAGCCTACGTATAAAATCTGTATAGGAATAAGCGAGGTTTATTTGTTTATATGGTTTAACATTTAAAGAGTTTTGTAGATTATTATATTACACTTTTTTCGTCGCATGTAAGAGAAAATCACACCTTAGGGAATTTTTTAGAGTATTTAACGTCCGCTTTTACTACCATGGCACCGCAGGCGATGACACTGGTGATACATGGAATGAAGATGGAGCACCGGTGGAATGCGATGGCGGGGGAAACCGGAGAACCCGGAGAACCCGGAGAAAACCCACCTCTACGTCAACTATAAATCTCACATGCGGTCATTTGGGATCAAAGGTGAGAGGCCACGGTGCGGCCCTTTAGGGAATGAATCCTATCTTTAATAATATTACATAAGGTCAACTTTTAAGTTATCACTATGTAATCCCAAAAACATGAACTTTTCGAAACATTTCACCAATGTTCAAAAACATTCCCACAGCAAATAACAGACACACATTTTAGCATACTATATGCTAATTAGTTACAGTTCGTTATATGGTTAAACACCAACAGCTTGTTCATTTCTTTATATAGTTAAATTCTTCCCTAAAACAACAAATTTTAAAACAACTACATAATCTATCTTTCACCTTATAAGGTTTTCAGGTCAGGCACTAGTTTTAAACATAGAATGTACGATATCTAGTGCTCTATTTTACTGAGGTATTAATTGGAATTCTTGTTTACAGAATTTACTTGTTGATACGAAAATTTAGCTTTATATTAACATTTTCGTCAGACCTTTCCATTATAGCTTATGGGAGATCTCGTACTTTTCTACCTTAGTACCGTGACGTTGATGATGGTTTCCACTCTTAGCAAGGGAGAGGTTAGGCCATGCACTCTGTATCTATATATTTTCGAGGTATGAACTAGCTAAAGGTGATATTATCAGAACATGAAGATACCCCAGTCAACGTAACACTGCAATTGCGGTGCTCTTAGTATTTGATCAGATAATATTTTGGGTCAAATGGAGTAAACAAAAATTATGATTATTATTATCGTTATTGTATTAGTTTTAAGAATAACTGTCAGCCCAACCAGATCTACTCATTCTTTAGTTATATCATTGTCAACCTTAAAAAGTTCTGAAAGTTTCAGAAACAGCGGAGGGATAATGGATAATTGAGTATAAAGGCATCTAAATTGAAACCTGAAATGAAGAAGCTATAGACATATATTTTAGAAATAATTATCGAGTAATACCTAGTATCGGGGCATAAAAATCGAGTTAGATTAGTAAACACCGATACCGAATTAGTTATTACGGTATCGGTTAATGTTATTACTAATAACATTATATCGGTGCCTGTGTCGCAAGAACCACAAATTCTCTCACAACTGTCTTCTCCATTGCACAACGGTGTCAAGATAAGACACGGTATAAGCACGTGATTCATTCATCGTGCCGAATAAAGGCTCTGACCCGGCTTTGATAACAAAACGTTGCGTACGCACAAGTGTCGACTAGCACTTTCTGCCCCCACCCTGTAACTTACAAAGCCCTTATAGCAATTTTCTTGCCTCCAAAACTAAAGATATTCATTAAACAAACATAAAAGTTGTTTAACTAGACCGAAGTCAGTTTTTCACCTATTAAATAAAAGCAATAACGATCCAACCTAAATAACTGCCCTACACTGTAGAAACATATTTTGCAACTTTAATATCTGCGATCAGTTTTCGAAGTAAAGTGTAATGCAATTAAGTTTATATTTTTGAGAAATCCACTTAACAGGAATCGCAAAGCATCATGACTGTCCCCACATCTTAGTAATTGGAACCTTTAAAATTAATTTTGTCATTTGGTGGCCAGGGATTGAAATTCCGTGTAGTCGCCTAAACGCTGTAGCTGTCATCATATATGCTCGAAGCACGAGCTAGCCAAAGGTGAACATGAAGATACCCCCGTCACACTGCAATTGCGGTGCCATTGTGAGAAAGCTATAAACCTATACCAGGTGGCTCAACGGCACCGTATTTGACGAATGCAGATATTCTTTTCACCCGCTAAAAGAGTTGAAGAAATCAACGGGTCCATTTCAAGTTGAATCCCGCCAGTGGTGAACTGACCAGAGCTACCTTCGCTTTACCTGTCTATTAGCGGAGACAGTGAGCGGGTCGCCGTCATTGTGAGGGGAAAACGAAGGTGATCTCAAAATATTTTAAGATCACCTTCTGGTTTACCGGGAAACGTGCGAGTCAGTTGAAGAAATTCATTCCTTGCCGGCATGTTGTCATGGTGGCTCGGTGGTTAGAGCAACCGGCTAGAGACCGGGAGATCCATGGTTTAATCTCGACATTGACATTGAATTTTTCAGTCTGACTCTATCTATCCAACTCGAGTGCTTCACAGGACTTGTTTGGAAAAACAATTGACATTAAGCGACCATTTATTTTTGGCTAAATTATGAAACCGGCAAGTAAGTGCTTAAAATATTGTTGGGGAATGTCATCTCTAAATAATTTGAGATCGCCTTGTGGTTTACCGTGAAACATCCGAGCCAATGGAGGAGTTTAATTTCGTGTCGGCATGTTACCATGGTAGTTCAGCAGTTAAGAGCAACCGGACGAAGACCAGAACATGTGGTTCAAATCCCGGCTATGGTATTGAATTTTTCTGTTTAATTTGTTTAATTTTCTGAGATTTGAAACATTTCTACTATACTATCATTACTTTTAATTGCACTAAATATTATCTATATTAATACCCCACTTTAATGCACAATCATACTCCCCCATAACATAAAATGCGCCTTTATGCATACGGTATATCGTATATGCATACGTGCAACATAACCTAGCTGCATCAATGAGTGATTTTAATTAAGTGA
Source organism: Hymenopus coronatus (assembly GCA_030762935.1). Taxonomy (NCBI): domain Eukaryota; kingdom Metazoa; phylum Arthropoda; class Insecta; order Mantodea; family Hymenopodidae; genus Hymenopus; species Hymenopus coronatus. The sequence goes on from CM060897.1 coordinate 142,532,438, forward strand.
GTGGATTACAAAAACAACTGCGACACACGGATGTTGCTTGCTATTTCCAGCTCTCTTTAAGATCATTTCAATTCCGACCACCATTTAAATTATATCCGGCAGTTAATATTTTATTTGGACTTGTAACATTGCTTTAAAATATGCATATTTAACCACTATATCAATTACCATGAGACCTAACTGACCCGTATATAACTTTTTACCCTTCTTAAGAGCGCGATCCGCTCACCATCTCTGCTGAGAAGCAAGTCGGTTAAAGCAAAGGTCGCTCTCATCTGTTGCTCTCCTCTTTCTGGTCTTGACCTGAAATAGCCCCTTGAGTTCTGCAACGCTTTTAACCTTCCGGTAGGCGCGCCGTTACAAAAAGCACAATACCAGCAGTATTATTGTTTTAAACTTGAGCTATTGCTTCACCAGTGTAATGATGTTGATGCTTACTCGATAGTATGTTGCTGTTTCTTTCCCGTTCTCAGTTCGCTTAGTGCATTGTATGTAACAAGGTGTGTAAAAATGTGCGCCTGCTGCTGTGACAGACATATGCACAGGTAAGCATAATAACCATTTAAATATACTCTATAATTCGTAATGCACTCTCTAATTTCCAAATCTGCCTATGTGTGTGTACTTTTTTGTATTCTTTTCATTATTTATTTTCAGATCAAAGGGTTTATCGGACCAAGAGATTTGCGAAGAGATTGAGGAAAGTGAGTGTGCTAAAACTTCAAAAACAAAAAGAAAAAACACTGTCAAAGCTTTTCCAGGACAAAAGAGGAGTGTAATGAATATCGTTGATGAAGTCAGTGCTTTTCTGAATATAATAGACCTTGATATTATTGATGAGATCCTAAACTATATGAATATGTATATGAATAGACAGCGAGACACACATAGGTTCTCGCATGAAAGAGATAATAAGCTGACATCCTGACATGAAGTAATGGCAATGCAGGATATTCCTTTCTTGATTAGAACTAGAAAGGGACATCATGCAAATGTAATGATGGGCAGTAGATGGAACAGGAATGCAAATACTTAGGGCTGTAATGAGTTATTAAGGGTTTCTGTTTCTTCTACGTTGCATGTGGTTTGATGACCAAGAAACAAGAGATGACAGGAGAAAAACTGATAAATTGGCTGCAATTCGTACAGTGTTAGAAGCTTTTGTTGCTAATTGCAGGAACTCTCACAATATCAGCGAGTTTACCACAATAGATGAAATGCTTCACCCTTTCAGAGGCCGCTGTGGAGGAATACAGTACATGCCCAGCAAACCAGCCAAATATGGGATAAAAGTATTTGCATTATGTGATGCTAAAACTTTTTACTGCAGTAACCTAGAGGTTTATTGCAGTATGCAACCAGAAGGACAATGCTGACAACACAGTAAATAGGTTTGTAGTGCCAACAGAAAATTCTAACAGAAATCTAACAACTGACAATTGGTATACAAGCAACTCCCTTTCTGAATATTTGATGCAGAAGAAAATCACCTGCGTTGGAACAATAAGGAAGAACAGGCGAGAAATTCCACCAGACAAGAGAAACTGGAAAATCATTGTTTGGATTTCAGATGGATAAGACTTTAGTTTCATATGTGCCTCGTAAAAACTGAGCTGTCATCCTTCTGTCCACGACAGCAATTGATGAAGAAAAAAACAAGACTGAAATCATTATTGACTACAATATGACGAAAGGTGGAGTTGAAACTGTTGATAAAATGTTTATCTCTTACTCTGTTTCAAGGATTATCAGAAGATGGCCACTTGCTCTACTTTTTACTCGTTTGAACATTTCAGGCATCGATTCACAAATATTAAATTCCTCCATTAAACCGGACGGAACTTCACCAAGACGTATTTATCTCAAGCAACTTGCAGAAGGTCTTATGAAAGAACACCTTATATGTACCCAAGAGCACAACTGAAATCCTTGCCAGCCGATATTACAGTATTTCTCACACAGTTTCGTCTTGAATCATCATTTTCTTCTATTCAGAACTCTGAACCTCCAGCAAAGAAATGAGGGACGTGCACCTTATGTGGGTGTCGAAGAAATTCATCTACTTCAGTTAAATGTGACAGATGCAACAACTTGGCTTGCAAAAAGCACACAAAAAACAAGTTGTCTGGGAAAGGTGTGATGTAAGTGAATATTTTTCAAAATAACGGCTAAAATGTGTGAGTAAGAACTAAAATAACTGAAGTTTTTATACAGTATCTTAACAAATATAAAGTGTTTCAATCATACATTAATCAAATTCTCCAAAACATCCTTGTTATTTCTTAAAAATATCCGTGTTGTAAACTTTACAACGCGCGCCTAGTCGCGTAACAAAATTAAGCGTGCCTGCCGGAAGGTTAACGCACAAAGGGATATCTGCACAGGTCAAATACAACATTAGGGCCACCTGGTATTTGTAGGCTTGGCTCGATCCAGGAAGCCAATGCCAGAACGCTAGCGATGACCCACGGCCGGCAATAACAACCATGCTTTTCATCCATTTGTTTTATCAATACTGAGAATTCATTTTATCTTGGTCCATTGTCTAGCGTAGGGGTTAGCAAATCAACCGGCTGATAACGTCACTGTCTAAGGCACTAAAGAGGGGGTAATCTCATCTGCCATTTAGGCTCAAGAGAAGCATGATCACGATCTCCTTACGCATCATATGGAGGCTGTGGCGTAACTATCCCCTACTGGAACCCCCTTGCTGAAATAAAATGTTTCAGGAAATGCAACATCTCATATTGGATTGTTTTTTCACACAAGTCGTGTGTAGGACAGGAGTTGGATAGGTAGAGTCAGACTGAAAAATTCAATGCCATGGCCGCTATTTGAACCATGAATTCTGGGACTTAAGTACTTACAGCATTGTAAGTCACCATTGGGGTTGTCACCTCAAAATAATTTGATAACACCTTGTGGTTTACCGGGAAACATGCGAGTCAGGTGAGAAATTCAATGCTCTGCCGGCATGTTGCCATGACAGAGCAACCGGCTAGAGATCGGGAGATCCGTGGTTCAAATCTCGGCTATGGCATTGAATTTTTCAGTCTGACTCTACCTATCTCATATTAGTTTCAATTGCTGTGCGTTAATCTGTGAAATAGGTTTAAACATATTTCAGTTCAGGATTAATTCATATTTATTATATTATGTTATACAAATTATTTTAAATGGATCCCCATTATATAATAACCCTGCTTAAGTTTTTTCTGGTTACACATTGCATGGTGATACATTTTGAAGGTAATTCGGGGCATTTTGATGTACCTTGGAAACTTTTGACATTTCAGGTATTTCGAGGACAATTTAAAGGTATTTTGGCCTCTGAAACAGGCATTTGAGCACTTTTCCGGACATTTCAGGGTTGCTTGAAGGCACTTTAGGGATACTTTAAGTTTTTTGGGCACTTTTAAGCAATTTTGAATGCTTTGAGGATATAGAATATTTTGAGGATCTATTAGGACATTTCGGAGGATTTTAACAGTATTTCGGGCCGTTTCATTTTTTTTTTAACTTTTAAGGCAATATTAGATCATTGCAAGCATTTCGAGGAAATGCTGTTAAGGTATTTTGACCTCCGGAATCCTTGATCATTTATTTTGATGACTTTTGATGACATATTCGGACCTTTAGAGGCATTTTGAAGGGATGTATTTTGGGGGCACTTCTAAAATACCTGCGGTACTTGAGCACTTTTTTGGTATTTTGATTTCATTTTAGATGATTCTGGAAAATGTTGAAAGTTTGTCGGGGACTTATAGAATAATCTGGAACCTTTTGGGGGTTCAGGTAATTGAGAAATTTTTGCGGATATTTTGAACACATTTTTGGAGTACTATTCGAGACATTGTTTGAAATATCTAGTGCAATTTTAACATTTTCAGCGCTTTTGTTGATTTTAATGGCTTTTAGTACGTTTCAGGTCTATGTTAAATTGTTTGAGTTACTTTTTTTTGGAGATATTTGTAAGATATTTGAAATATTTTAAATGTATTTTGAACGGTTTTATGACTATTTAAGGCTATATCGTAGTATTTTAACAATATTGACAGGGTATATAGGAGTAGTATAAACATTTCTAGTGACATATTTTGAAGAGTTTTGTTCTGTTAAGTAATTTCCCATTGTTCTATAGAAGTATGATGTGTTTTATATTCCATTAGCGTACCTATATTTGCAACTATATGTGGTTTGTTTCGATCTATTTTTTGCATTTGATAGTGATTTAGAGTATTTTGTAGGAACTTTTCAGCAGGTTTATGACCGCTTTTACGTTTTTCTGCAGTTTTATTATCATTTCCTTAACAAGCACTGTCCTGACCACCACTAAAAAAGAAAAGAAGAAAAAAGAACACCAGAACTAAACATCTATCACAACAACCCCAAGGGTACTGTATCACCTTACTACCCAAACCTGAAATTCGATGCAAACCTATCAAGACCCCAAGCCATGTCATCCTACACTCTCATTAGTCATCTACTTAGGTGATCTTATACAGCTCTTATTTTCATTCAACTAAAGCTCCAACGCATCTCCTAAACTTCTTAGCATAACCTAAACATTGGTATTTTGCGTCTACATTGTTTTTTTTATAAATATCTGACGTATTTTTACAAACCTAACGTGTATATTTGCACTCGTATTTGTTGCTTTACAGTATTTTCATATGTTGACAGTAATTTTGTGTATTTTTCTAGTCAGTTAATGTATTTGTCAGTCTTCTGATGACATTTATAAGCTCTTTTCCAGGTTATACAGCAACTTCTGTTGCTTTAAAGTAGAGCTGTTTCCATCTTCATTTATTCTTCGTTTACACCCATTTCATTCATTTTACAGTAATTTATGGCGTTCCACAGCTTTTTATACTTTTCAGGCTTTTTGCGTATTTTTATAATTATTTTGCTATGTTTTCGCGAATATTTTCTGTACTTTTGCGGTAATTCGGAAAGGTTTTGTGATCAATGTATGTATTTAGGCAATATTCTTTATGGAACTACTTTCACAATGTTTACATCCTTACTTTCATTTTAATATCTTCAGAAGAAACTTTATAGTTTACAGTCATTTACAAATATCAGTATTGCCATGCGCATCACTTAAACAAATATACCATCATTATAACAATCCAACTATCGCCATTCATCAAAATAAAAAAGCAGATGAAGCCTCTTATAATCCTTTCTATCAACCTACCAACCTAGTCTAATCATTTCATAATAAAAAAAATTCATTATGAATTCATATTTTACCAATAACCTAACCTCTCCATTGCTAAGCTGATTTAAACAAATTCATTCTATCCTAACTTAACGTTACAAACATTACACTTAATATAATTTAAAAAACCTCTATGTATTTAATACCCAAAAATACTGCAAACTACTTAATGTATAAAATTGTAACGAATTTCTATAATACATTACATTGTTGTTTTGTTCTCCAGATATGCGGTTTTGGTTACTAACAGAGGTTTTTGAAAGCGTAATTTTGGTAAGGTTGGTTTGTGGTAGGAGAATTTGCTTAGGTATGCTTAACAATGGATAGATTAGGTTAGGTGCGAAAGATGCATTTATAATGGACGCGCGTTTAAGGTTACGTTGTGTAGTTATCAGGCTTTAACAATTTGTCAAAATTAACCCCTCACATATCAGGAGATACTTGATGAATTTTCATGAAAATTGTGTGGCATGTACAATAACAGTCTGCATTTATCCCGGTGAAAAGCTTTATGCTTTTATCTGCAAAACATGATTTTTAAATAATTATAATGTTGGGGGGGGGGGGGAAGAAAGAAAATCAAGAAAAAACATCGGTGATTTCATGTACCTCTAATTCAGAAACCATTCAAAGCTGAATATTCAATTTTTTACACATGTTCTGATTATACTTATCTACTCTAACTGATAGAATCACAAGTATATGGCTCAAGATAACTATTTTAAAAAATATCACATTTGTGGAAAAAAGAATAAAATATCTCAATTTTCACAAGGTTAAACATTTCTAATTTCCATTATTTCTAAGCTAGGCTAATCAATCATGCAGTCAAAAGTCAATAATGTGTGTTATATAAGTGTAGAAAATTCCGGCACTCTAGCACCAATGGTTCTTGAGTAAATGATAAATGTGTATAAAAAAGTATAGTATCGAGAAAATTGAACATAACGATTTGGAATGCTAATCTGACTTACTTCAATACATTATAGGGCCATAATCATCTGAACATTTATTCCTGGACTATGTCTGCTTCTCAGCATTCCTCCTAATGGTCCTGGTTTCCTTTGTGGACTGTTGGGCAGCTCGTTCAGCATGAAAATTTCCCTTAAGTTTCTATCATCTTAGAAAGCAGAAAGATTGACTATGCAGAAAATGGAGCTCTGTCCGAGAACATTTAAAAGATTACACGTCATGTTTAAAAGGGCAATTAAAAGCTAAAACAATGAAGGCATATATTAAAAGCATAAGTTTTTTGGAACCAGAAAACCAGAGAATTTAACTACGCCAAAGACAAAAATTGTCATCTTTGGCCCCTTCCTACTACTTTGTGCACATTAAGTCTTTTTGAATGTATTAGTTTAGGTTAGAATGGTTACGTTAGGTTAGGCCAGGTTGTCTCGTTAGGCAAGACTAGGTTATGTTGGATAGGAGTAGTTAAGATAGAGGGATCCTGGGCCAGTGGCTAATGCGCATACATGGGAAAGATAGGGAATTCAAGCGGGAGGAAGTCTCTAGCGAGAGATTAGGGCTAGGGCTAATGCGCAACATCAGATTCAAGGTCATGCTAGAAGGAGGTGAAACTTATCTTAGACTTTTTTTTTTTTTTTTTATATATATATATTTTAAACAGTAACGGAGTCTGATCAGGGCTCCGGTACTGTATCCCTATTTACATTTCCCCCCGCAGGTTTTACTGATTACTGGTTTACTGGTTTTACTGTTCCTTTTACAGACATATACACATTGCACAAACATATAACACCCATGCCCAAGGCGGGACTCGAACCCACGATCCCCCGCCCACGAAGCACCAAAGCGAGACGCTTTAGCGAGCGTGGCCATGGGGACCGGCGGACTCAAGAGTACTAGGTGTATTTTTTCAGTTCTTTGGGGTCCTTTTCAAGCTGGGCTGCTTTGTTTTAGTTTATTTTAATGGTGTTTATTCAGAATTTTGAAATGTTTAACGGTTTTTAGTACTGTGGTGTGCCGTTTGAAGTCCTTTGTTTTATTATTTTGCAGTGTCTTCCTGTGCTTTTTTGGGTGTGTACAGGACATTTATAGGCCCTTTGTAGGTTTTTCGAGTGCCAAAACAGCTGTTTCGAATGCTTTGAATATCATTTCATACCATTGGGTTGGTGTTTAGGTCAGCTATTTCAGGGTTCTCATCACATATTTTAGCTCCTTCCAATTGATTTCAATTCATATTGAGGGTATTTAGGGCTCTAAAGCTAGTATTTTAGCCATTTTGAGACGTATTTTCTCATATTTTTCATTATTTTCCAGTGTTTGCTATTGCTTTTTGACGCTTTTGTAGGCATTATAGTACGTCTTAGGATTATTTTTCAGCGATTGTAGTGTTTACGCGTGCATTTCTTCGGGATTTATAAGATGATTTTAGTGCTACCACTATTGTTTAGTATGCTTTTTAATGACATCCCATGTCATTTGGAGGATGTTTAGGCCTCTAGGACAGCTAGTTAGGGGGGTATTGATCAAGCATTTTTAACTCATTTCACGATATTTTGGGGTATGTAGGAATCTAAAAATAGGCATTTTAGGCTTTTTCAGGTGTTTCTAAGGATATTTTACATTATTTTGCAGGTTTTCTAATGCATTTTAGCACTTCTACAGACATTTTTGAACGTTTTCAGATATTTTTTACTGCTTTTAGTGCTTTCACATACATTTTTCAGGATTTTAATGGTGATTCGCAGCGTTGCCACTGATGTTTAATATGCTTTTAATGCCATGCCATACCATTTGGAGAGGGTGTTTAGGACTGTAGGACTGGGTATTGATGGGACGTTTTAGCTCTTTTCCATATATTTCGAACCGTTTTGTTGGTATATACGACTCTAAAACAATCGGCTTCTCACTTTCAGGCATATTGCTAATAGTTTTTCAGTGTTTTTAACACGTTTATGGACATTTTAACACATTTTGAGCATATATTGCAGTATTTTGTAGTGTTGTAGTGCTTTATGTCTCCTTACAGATCATTTACGACTTTTAAGGTATGCAGAACATTAGAGTAGTGTTAAACCCTTAGGCAACAGATATTTCAATCACTTTTAAAGTATGCAGAGCATTAGAGTAGTGTTAAACCCTTAGGCAACAGATATTTCAATCACGTTGAAAGTATGCAGAACATTAGAGTAGTGTTAAACCCTTAGGCAACAGATATTTCAATCACTTTTAAAGTATGCAGAGCATTAGAGTAGTGTTAAACCCTTAGGCAACAGATATTTCAATCACTTTGAAAGTATGCAGAACATTAGAGTAATGTTAAACCCTTAGGCAACAGATATTTCAATCACTTTTAAAGTATGCAGAGCATTAGAGTAGTGTTAAACCCTTAGGCAACAGATATTTCAATCACTTTGAAAGTATGCAGAACATTAGAGTAGTGTTAAACCCTTAGGCAACAGATATTTCAATCACTTTGAAAGTATTTTTGGAAGCTTTTTAAGAACTTTATGACAACGACGAAGGTGTACTAAAGACATTTTAAATCCGGTACTTTACAATTTTGTTATATTTTTCCATAGTTTGGATCAATTCTGTGTTCTGTTTCAAGTTTTTTGCGGTCATGTAAGAGCCAAATTATATATCCTTTTTGCATACTATTAAATGTTCAGATGCTAACTTGTGAGGTGAGGGGATATGTTTGAATGGTTTCCAGTCTTTCCTAGACTGTAAATCTAACATAACCTAACTTTTCGTTTCTCCGTGTTTTTATTTGTCCTTTTGTATAACGTCTCTCTTCCTAGGCTGTTACTAGAAGAAGGGTCTAAGCCTTTGTTGTCGAAGTGTTTATTGTTTTGTGAACACTATGATTCCAAGTGTTTTATTCGTCTTTTGTTGCCTTTTACACTCTATTTTCTTTTATTCAAGATTTTTTTTTCTCTAGAATAATGACATCGACATTTGTTGTTACTGTTGAAGCGTTGAACACATTTTCTGCCTTATTGTTAGTATTTTCAGCTTTTTATTTCTATTTTGTTATTCACCTCCCACCCTATATACGCAAATGTAACATGTAAAAGAATAGGACATTGAAAAAAAAAAAGAGTAAAAATCTGATGTATTTCATACACAACACACTTTGTTTTCTATTCTATAACAAATTGTTCTTACGAGACCTTATTGTTTTATTTCAGGCTAATCAAGATAAACATTAGCAGAACTGATCTTGTTATTTAGTTTCTTATAGGTGGAAGGGAAATAAGGTTATTCGCTAGGCTAAAGCATAGAGAAAGATAAGCAATAAAAAATAAATCACTTTACATGTTTTGACTAGCAAATTAATTGTTTTTGTAACAAATATAAAATCCTCAAATTCTGTAACATTTTTCAAGCAAAAACCTAAAAATCTTAAAACAAAGATTCAAAGTGTTTACCATTCCGTTTTAAACAAGTTCACTCTTTGTTTGGATGACATCCCCAGGCATTGTGAGAGTGATATCTCATCTTCTCCTAGAGTATGAAGTTTAGCACCTGGCAAAGACAAAAATTATTCTTCTATCTACTTCATGCTAATCAAGATAAACATTAGCAGAAACTTCTTTTTTATGTACTTAGTTCCTTTTAAGTATAGGAGAAATAAGGAAATACACCAGGCTAAAGAGATAATCATATATTTTTAAACCTGGTCTCTATGTGATTACGTTGAATTTCTGTTCTCTTAATATGACCATGAGCAGCATTAAGTAAAAATCAGATGTATTCCATTCACATGACTTTCTTTACCTGTTCTGCAAACTATTCTTATAAAAGATTATTCTTTTAGCTACATCATGCTAATCGAGATAAACATTAGTTGAACTTGTCTGATTACTTGCTTCTTTCTAAGCAGAAGGGAAATAGAGGAGATATGCTAGCTAAAACTATAGTCTGATATTTTAAAAGCTGGACGATATGAGAACAACTGAAAATCGATTCGCTTTGTATGAAGAGGTTTTCTGAGGCTGAAAATTCAAAATATACATTTTATTTGTCATTTAAATATATTTAGTATATGGCGTTTTAATCAAAATCGTTACAGACATTCTAAGAACATAAAAATGTTAATTTATCATGTTCACAGACATGTGGACATACGCAAACACACACACACCGCGCGCGCGCGCGCCTTTTTCTAAAAATCGTTTCTTTTGGTACAAGTGACCCTAAAATATGTAATTCCAGCGAAATCTCTGTATCGAATGTTTGATTGGAATAATACCATCTCTACCTATATTACGATATAGAGAAAGTAAATATGCTCCGTTTGAGAAGATATGTATGTTGAAATTGAAACCAATAACAAGAAATATTTCAGAAACAGTCGACTCTACTGCAAAAATGTGTATGAGATAATTTGTATGTTTTAACGAGATCTAGGTTTTTTTTTTATCTACTTCTTGCGGTTTACCATTTATGTAAAACTCAGCAAAGTTCATCCAGAATAAACAGGTATTCGGAGGCTTATTCCAGAAAATTTAAAATATTATAATAAGTTATGACTTCACTGGAAATATATTTTTGAGGCCTCCTGAGACCAAAACAAAAAGTTTAGAAATAAGACCGCGCGTGAGTGTGTGGGTGTGTATATGTATATGTCTGTAGGCAGCATAAATCAAAAACAAAAAGTTAGTTAAATGCCAAATTAGATATAAGTTCAGTATCTGCCAAGAATACAAAGATTTTCACCTAATTACCCTTTACTTAGAACACTTTTTGAAATGTTTGATTTTTTAAAAACTGGCTGATTGGCTTAACACATTTTCATCACAAACGAAATGTATATCTGGAATTTTCTGGAAATAGCGCCTGACGAACTCTTCATTCTGGATGACTTGTATAACTGGTAAACCTAAGAGAGGGAGAGAGAAAATCTTAGGTACTATCTACACAAAAAATGCAGATATCGTTAAAACACACAATTTTTGTCATATACATTTTTTCTGTAGATATAACCGTTTCTGATAGATTCCTTGTTATCGGTTTCAAGTTTTAACTAATTACTTAAAACTTTTCTCAAACAGGAAGTAGTCTTCAGTTTCGTCTCTTTTGTTTTGCTTCAAATCTTGCCAAGAGAACCGAATTTCAATTGTTTCAAATAGCACCCAGCTTTTAAAATATTTGACCATCACTTTACCCTAGTGCATCGGCTCATTTCCCTGTTATTTACTAGGAAGCAAGTAATAAGACCATTTCTGCTAATGTTTATCTTGATTAGCATAAGATAGGCAAAATAATAATATTCTGGAAGAATAGTTTGTCAGCAGAACAGGTAGAGAGAGTCATGTGATGCAACACATAACATTTTTATACCTACAACAAAACATGTAATGCAATTTTAACTCCGTTAAGACGTAAACAGAGGAATAATTTGAGGAGTAAGTAGAGAAAGCAACCCAAGCGTTTTATAAACCCCACCTCATCTTTACCTACTACCTTAATGATCTGCTGATGATGGCATAATTATAATTTCGTAATTTCCAAGTTAGTTTCTCTATCTAATGCAGACACTTCTTGTGTTTGAAACATGAAGGTAATTTAAAGACGCAGTTAAGACTATTATGAGTGAGAAATGGAACTACACTCTTAAATCTAAATTTGACGTAAACGTATAACGTCGTTCCAGCGATACTCTGGAAATGAAGCATAATCGTAAGTATAGCATTTTAATATGCTCGATTATCTGCAAGTTTTCAAATACTTGTTAATCAAAAATAGTTCGACCTTAGATTGATATTAATAATAAATAATCAAAATAGCAAACCTAAAGAAGATTATTGCTTATTTAAAATTTTAATATTGTCTGTGCGGTGGCGTTCACCTGTGCTCTGCATTCTTATGAAAAAAATGAGCTCTCTCTCTTTCACTCTCTCTTTCTCTTCCTCTCTCTCGCTCTCTGTGTAATGTCGAAGGGGATTCCATCTTACACCATTGGCTTATTATACCTTAGACCCAGGAGGATAGGATAGTATGAGAATAATTTCAAGGGCGGCCGAAACCGGACGGTTGGGAAGAGCAACGGTGGAAGGTCCGTAACATATTGCAAGCAGTTCTTCATCTCGACGTGGGTAGCGCAAGGAATTGAAAATAAGTATGGTGCAGTTAAGATTATAATTATATTAATAGGTTGATTTTATATATATCTTCAATAACATTTATTGAGTAAAAAACTTAAAGTTGATCTATTTTCTTCATTTTCATCTAGGATTATAGGTAATCAACATTAGATAATAAATTAACGTCCCAGATCTGACCAAACTGCATTAATCTATAGACGTCTTCCAACGCCATCCCGCCGCCGAGAATTGTATTGCCAGAGCACAGTCGACACCACCGCAGTCCTCGTCGTCATTTACAACCCTGAAAGAAATCCGTTGGATTAAATGAAAGGGCAGGAAGTTCGAGAAAATGAAGAAACCTCCCCAGGATATGTCTTGTGACCCAGGAAACCCCCCCATAAAACCCACGGGTCAGAGAATCGATCCCATGACCTCCTGAATATCAGTCTCAGACGTAACGCCTGAGCCACCTAACTCGGTACGATAATCAATTTGTTCAACACAGCTGACACAAACACGAGCCCACGTTCGTAGCAATAGACAACGTGTTGTTTACATCGTCAGGTACAAAGACCTGGACATCTTTGTGAGAAAAAATAAGCATATTCTTAGAAATCCATACACATTTTAAATCGTTGTAACGTTTCTCGGATTCTTTTGAGCCAAGGTTATGAATTTTGTTACGTCAAGTGTCTACTGAAAAAGAAAACGGAAATGTTTAAGCATCACGAGCTGTAAGAAACAGGTTGTCTACGTGACACGTGCATGTTCCCAAGCTCACGTGTAGTATTACAGTTGTAGCTTTTTTCTCTTTTCTCCATTCTTAGAGACCGGATTTTAAACAACAATTTTGACATATTAAGGAACAAAAAGGTGTATATCATTTCCAAAAAAAATTTGATGTGTTCCATTCACACGACTTTCTCTACATCTCTGTCATCAATTATTGTTAAAATTGTTATTGTTCTATCTTCATGCCAATCGAGGTAAACATTAGCAGAAATTGTCTTCTTACTTACTTTCTTGTAAGTAGAAGGGAAATGAGGGAGTGTACTAGGATAAAGCGATAGTCAAATCTTTTTAAAGCTGTCTGTTATAGGATTGAAATTCGTTTCTTTGCATGGTTAGGAGCTGACAAGTTCTCGCATGAGAAAAGTTTTAAATATTTTAAAACTGAAACCAATAATAGGGAATATCTCGCAAATGGTCAACTCCACAAAAGAAAATGTAGGTATATGACAAATTGTGTGTTTTAACGAGATATGCATTTTTAGTTAATAAGTTTCTGTCTATCTCTTACGGTCTACCAGTTATGGTAATCAAGAATGAAGAAAACTTCACAAGCTATTCCCAGAAAATTCAAAATACACAGTTTATTCGTCATGGAAATATCTTCAACAGGGTGTTTTAGTCAAAATCGGATAAATAGATATTTTTGAGAAAGTCTAAAATTTCGAATTTTTTTCCATGTAAGGATAGTATGGACTGGGAGAATTTTTCTGAAAATCGTCGTGTCGCATCCTTGGAAGATACGAAATTTAAATACCAAATTTGGTATTTTACCGGCTTTTTGTTTTTGAGTTATTATGTTCATTGATACCCTGATTTTTGTCTAAAAATGATTTTTTTTATACAGGGCATGCGTTGTTTGTTAATTCTCGGTATAGAATTTTTTGGTGGAGTGCAGTACCCTCTCTACCCATGTACTACGGATTAACTAGGGAAAGTAAAAAACAAAACTACTAAAGAAACTGATTTGAAAATTAGAAGGTGTTACTTTAGAAATATACGATAAAAAATATGATGTGTTCCATTCATATGACTTTCTCTACATCTTTGTAACAAATTATGGCTAAAAAGCTCATGCTTCTATCTATCTCATGCTAATCGAGATAAACGTTAGCAAAAATGCTTTCTTGGAAGTAGACGAGAAATAAATGGATACACTAGGCTAAAACGATAGTCAAATCTAAAACGTGATTCCATGCGGACGAAATCCATTTCCTTGCATTGCCAGGAGTTGACACATTTCCTCACGAGATAAGTTTCAAATGTTTTAAAACTGAAACCAATAACAAGGAATATATCAAAAAGGGTAATTTCCAAGAGAAAATATATAACATAAATTGTGTGTTTTAACGAGCTCTTCTTTTTACGTTCTCTACACGTACTATGTACACAGTGTATAGAGAAAGTATTGCACTCCACCAAAAAATTCTATGTAGAGAATTAACCGGAAATATATTTTTAGGGTCCCCTGTATCCAAAAAAAGCTTTTTCAGAAAAAGTCCGTGTGCGTGCGAGTCCGTGTGTCAGTGTGTCCGTGTGTTCGTGTGCCTTTGAACACGATAACTCAAAAATGAAAAGTCGGTAAAATACCAAACTTGGTATTTAAGTTTAGTATCTTCTCGGGATGCGACAGGAAGATTTTTAGAAAAATCCCCCACCCCAAACTACCCTTTACATGGAACATTTTTTGAAAATTTTGATTTGCTCAAAAATGACTCTAACGACTTTGATTAAAATATCATATGTTAAAGATATTTACACGACAAATAAAATGTATATCTTGAATTTTCTGGGAATAGCCTCTGAAGACTACTTTATTCTGCATGAATTTTACGGAATTTTGCATAACTGTTAAACCGCAAGTGATGGATAAAAACTTTACATTTAAAAAATGTTGAGCACGTTAAAACACACAATTTATGTCATATACATTTTTTTTTTTTTTTCGTGGAGTTGATCGTTTTAGAGATATTTGTTATTGGTTTCCGGTTTAAAAATATTATACTTTTCTCATACAGGAATTTGTCAACTCCCGTCCATACAAACAAAGGAACTTCAGTTCCATATCAAACAGCTTTGAATAATAATTTAGCCTAAGCTACTCCCTTATTTTCCTTCTACTTGCAAGGAAGCTGGTGCTGGTGTTTCTGTCACTAATAATTGAAACCGCTCGCGCAGTTGCCTCTGGAGGGCAAGTATAGTTTTTTCCAAAACATGGTGGCCCTCAAACTGGACCGCTCCCCCTCCACTGAGCAATAACCATTACCAAACAAAAGACGAACCTGTGCTAGGGGTGAGAGGCAACGTAGTAAAATTTGTTTCTTGGAGACACTGCTTGGAGGCCGAGTATCTCGCCTCAGTTAAGGGACCAGTAAATGGAAGACTTGGCCACAATGAGGGTTGGTTTCCAACCCAAACCCCCTAACCGCAAACTTTAAAGAATTTGGAAGAAGAGAGGGGCAGGTCCATCGTGTTCTGAAAAATACTGTACATGCTTTTTGCTTTCAGTACGCTTAAGGCTTTAAAAGCGAAATGTTTTAAAGGTTAATTAGGTTTTGCTAGTGAACATGGCACATTCCTATGCTTCATTGCTGTACCAACCGTCGGAAAAATCAATCCGAGATCACTTTCCATTGGTAAGTATAAGCTGTAACATTTGTGATTTGTGTTCCAAATTCATTTCGATTTATTCTCGTTGGTTTCGTACCTCATTAAGCGAATGATAATTTATTTTAGGTTTCCAATACATAAAGCAGAATTGCTGAGTAAGTGGTTAGCTGCTCTGATACGTGACCAATTTGTGCCATCGAAATGTCACAGACTCAATGCATTTTACGAAAAACTGTTTCCATGAGAATAAAGGCAACTAATTTATATGTGTTCAAGAGCATTAGAAATCAGTGCTAAAATATTAAATTCAATATTATAGTTTGTCCTAAATTAAAAAAAAAAATACTCTAAATGTTGATTAATTTAGTTTTTCAAGTCTGTAATTTTAGACTGAAACACAATTCCGCAGGGGGCTAAAAAGGAAATTTGCAAAAGTGTAAGAACATAAAGAACATTAAGTAATAATCGATGCTAATTTTAGATTTGTTTAGAACTTTTTTTTCAGGAAGCACAGATCATAGTCTCCTTTGGTACATATTATGTTAATATATTATCTTATCTAATACAAATACACCACAGACACTAATGCTGAATTCACAATGAAATACAAGCGCAGACGAAATGTAAGCGCAATAGTTTGGACTCATGTTATTTAATGTAAGCATTCACATAGAAACACGCTAGACGCAATGCAACGCAAAAGTTTGCAAACGCCAAACTTTATCCTTGTGCTGCGTGCAAAGAGGAAGAATTCTGCTTCTTTTCTCTATGCATTGCCTATGAATTCAGTAACAAACGATCGCACTCCAAGATTTTATAGGGCCTGCTGTACATACATGCTCTTCTATTTGGCCGTGCCGCCCCATCTCTAATCTCCCTTAACAGGTTATGACAGTCTCCTTGCGTATCCTTCTTTAATTTAATGGATGTAACTATCATCCGTGTATAGATTTATTGGCTCTCATAAATCGAAGACGCAGAGAGATTATTCTTAGTTCATTAAATATGTAGCTTTATCACTTTCTGAAGTCTCTATGCTTGTACTATTTTCGGTAATTCTGTACAACAGCTTTATTAATTCTACCGTGTGCAAAACGGAAAATGCTGGTATCTATAGTAGGAAATAAAAGTGACGTGTGCGGATCTTGGTAAAAACACAAGTCATTTAAAATCTGCTAATAAATAGAAGATGCAGAATTACCCTGATTTACGTATAATTTGGCAGGTATTGAATTCACGGTCTTTGCTGGATCTGAATTGCATACTTTCTATGTATTTAATTGAATTAACGGTCTTTGCTGGATCTGAATTGAAAACTTTCTATTTATTAACCGATAAATTACTGTCTGTGTTTTCACCACAATCTACACATTTCACTTTTATTTCCTGCTTATTTCCACTTTATTTCCTCCCCGGCGTATCTCCGTTTATCAGACGGTAGAATTAATAGAGCCGTTGTGCAGAATTACCCTATTTTCAATAGTTTTGAATGAGCAATTATTATGTCGTCACTGCCGCGTGCGTCAGTTGTTAGTATGTAATGTATTTATTTTGTAAAAGATTGAGTTAATTTAATTATGTGGTATTGTTGGTTATGTTATTCAATTTGTAACGCGGAGCGCTTGGAAGATATTCACATGTAACTTGGGATCTAGAAACCCGTGACAACTTCTTGCGTTGCGCTTACGATTGCATTATGAATGGTGTTTCCTTGCGTCTGCGCTTATGCTACATTGCGGTTGCGCTTGCATTTCATTGTGAATGTAGCTTAATAGAAAATGTTTACTTAACGTCTTGAATATAGTTTACTGAAGAGGAATACAAGTACCAAATTTCATATTTATTTTATCTTTATATTTATATAGTCTCTGAAAATCTAGTATCTATCTTTTTTTTTCTGTTAAATCGTTTTGTTTACTTATTTGTTTTTACTTACATGCCGACTTAGGAAATATCGAAGCATTACCACTTAGATCTTCTATAACTCTTTAAATTGTTGAGTTGTATTAAAACTTCTCGATTAACTTGACACATCTTCAGTATCGCATTCATATTTCCAGACTCTTGAGGGCGGGGAATAATGGTAGTGAAATAAGAATTGCTTCATAAGCCTAGAATCCAACCCAGCGTATTTTGTGTTTTTAATTATCCATTTTGACTACTTTACTCTTAACAAGCCCTCTTTATAATTCTTGTTGACGGCTTTGTGCATTAAAGTAAAAGAGCGGAAAGTATACATCAAATCACTGAGAATAAACTGCGAAAAACAGCATTAAAATTGAATTGTGATCTCTGTGATGTTTACATCCCGTTTGTAAAACATTTTAAATGCAGGTATGTGATATTCAAGTACAACGATAATATTTACTTTGGTTTGGTTCAGTGTGGAATGAAATTTCGTCTAACCAATGTAAGGATTTTATTCAACTCCCAACAGAACATTCAAGGTACACACCCTATGCATAACCGCTGACGATAATAAAGAATCTGTTGTCGCAAGTATTTCCAACTCAGGTATTCTTATGGCGTAATTATAGCTGTTTTAAGTTTCACTGTTTTCCCATCACAACCAATGTATTGCCCGCGACGTTGTTCATATTTTATCCTCCATTCAAGTTCTTCAATTCTCCACATTTGCACTGATCTGCGCAGCCAGGTGTGCAGGGACTTGTCCAGAATCTACAGTTCTACAGAGGCTATTCTCAGAAAATTCCAGATACACATTTCTTTCTAATAAATATAGTTAAATATATTTTTAAAATAGTATTTTAATTAAACTAATTAGAGCCATTTAGAGAACATCAACATTTAAAAAAAAATACTCCATGTAAAAGGCAGATGAGGTGGGAGGATTTTCCTGAAAATCTTTGTGTTGCCTGCTTTTAAGATACTTAACCTAAATACCAAGTTTGGTATTTAACCGACTCTTCGTTTTTGAGACACGCTGTTTATAGACACGCGTGCGCACACATATACACACCCACGAAAATCAGGACTGTTTTCTGCATTCAGGGGTCCCAAAACTTACTCTCGGTGAAAGCTCGGTATCGAATTTTTGGGTGGAATACAATACCTACTCTACTATGGACTTGTACATACATGACAGAGAAAGTAAAAAAAGGAAATCCCTTTAAAATTTGGTTACTGGTCATTATCGCTAAGTAATCTAACCCTAATTTACAGATATATACATAAAAACAGAAATCATCTTTTGTGTTCCATTCACATGACTTACTGTAGCTGTTCAACAAACAACTTTTCTTACAAAAGTACTTTTATCTACATGATGTTAATGGAGATAAACATTACCAGAATTATTCTAACTATTTGCTTCTTTGTAGGTTGAAGACAAATAAGGAAATGCACTGGTCATAGTCATATTTTTAAAAAGTTGGTTCTATGTGAAACAATTGAAATTCGGTTTTCTTTGCTGGCTAAGAGTAAACAAAAGAGACGAAAAGAAATATGGTTTTCTGTTTAAGAAAAGTTGAAGTAGCTAACTCTAAATATCATAAAAAAAAGTATTGCCATAAATGTTGTGTTTTAACAGATATACATTTCTGTGTAGTATTTGTCTATCTCTTAAGGTTTACCAGTTATACAAAAGTTATACAAAAGTCATCAAGAATGAAGACGTTTTCAAGGGCAGTTTCCAGAAAATTCAAGATAGGTATAAATTTCGTTTGTCATAACAATATCTGAGACATTTGGCATTTTAATCAAAATCGCTAAAATCATTTTTGAGAAAATCAAAACTTTCGAAAAATATTCCATGTTTTTGTATACCGCTGTTTAAGAAAATACTTTTAGGTGCCTTTCTGGATATGATAATAATTAATATTTCAAGTCAAGGTGCAGTTATATTTAAGTTGAATAATGGATTACAATAAATGTTATTTATAATATGGATTGGTAGTGTTAAACGCCAGCTACACTGGTGATACATGGAATGAAGATGGAGCACCGGTGGAATGCGATGGCGGTGGAAACCGGAGAACGCGGAGAAAACCCGCCTCTGTGCCGCTTTGTCCACCACAAATCTTACATCTGGTCGCTTGGGATCGAACCCGGCCCGTGTAGTTGAGAGGCGAACGTCTAACCACCCGACCACGGCGCGGCCAACATTCCACGTAAAAGGGAAGTTGAAAATCTTCGTGTCACATCTTTGGAAGACACCGAACTTGAGTACACATTTTGGTATTTTACCGACTTTTCGTTTTTGAACTGTTTTGCGCGCGCGCACACACACACACACACACACACACACACACACACACACAGTCTATGTTTCTAAAAATGCTCTTTTAGGAGTCAGGGACTATGAAAACATGCATTTATTTCCAGTGAAATCTCGGTATCAAATTTTGGGTGGAATACAATACCTTCTCTATCCCCTATGCAAATTGTATGTGAGCAGTAGCAGCAGCAGCTGCAGTAGAAGTAAGTGGCAGTATTATTTAATAAGTTTACAATAATACAATATTTGCGTCACACAGCAGCATGGGTCGGGTGACCGTACATATTGTCTAAAAATATTTGAATTTAAAATATTACTTACATATCTATTTTATATATCTTTAGCACATTGGAAATACACACATAAACACACCAGACATGTACCCACTCTCGCGCGCTACGACAACAGAACCACAAGATAAAAGAAAGAGCACTCTGATATAACGCATTCTTCTAATTCGCGATAATGTGTAAAAGCTGGCGTTAAACACTGTCCAAAATCACACACATAGGGACCTTTTTCTAAAAATGCCTTTTTTTTTTTTTTTATACAGGGGACCCTAAAACGTCTATTTCCGGTGAAATCTCGGCATCGAAATTTTGGGCAGAATGTTAATACCGTCTCTATACGCTGGCAAGTGTAGAGAAAGTGAAAAGCCAACAATGTCCAGAAAGAGATTTACCTAGAAGACAGTAATGGATCATTATTATGTTAATATCTATAACCTATTCGGTATGCTCCTATGCCCAGTTTATTTTTCCTAAAACAAATCCCTATGTGTTTCTGCTTTCTCTACCACGTACCTAGTAGAGGAAGCAACGACAAAGTTTTGATTTAATCAATGTCAAGAACATACTTGACTTTCGCTTTCTCTGCCATGCACATTGTACGAATTTAGAAACGGCTCTGCATTCCACTCTTAGTTCAATGTGAAGATTTCAATGAAAATACGTATTGGGGGCAATCTGAATCAAAGAAAAGCATTTTTAGAATAAGATCCGTGCCTGTGTGTATGTGTGTGAACTTGACAGCCAAAAATAAAGTACCTAATGAATACCAAACTTGGTATATGGATTCAATATCTTCAGAAGATGCGATACGAAAATGTTCAAAATACCCTTTACATGGGCAATTTCCAAAGTCTTTTATTTTTTCAAAATTGTTATTAAAATGTCATAATCTTATAAACGTTTATAAAACAAGTTAAATGTATATGGATGTTTCTTGGAATATTTTATGGTGCATCTTCACTGGGAAGAAATGTCATATAATTTTGTATCCCATGTTCTTCCACTAATTCACTAGTAGATTTATAACTTGCATTTTGATACTGTATTGTTTATTGCGCTATTTCTTATTGCTATATTCAAGTATTTATATATATATATATATATATATATATATATATATATATATTTCGTTAAAGTTTGTTTTTGTTAAGCTTTGTTTATGAGGCAACCTTACAATAAAGGAAGCTATGGAAATAAAAAATAAGTGGTAAACCACGAAAAATACAGAAAAACTTTTCGGAAGGCGTAGATCTCTTTAAAGAACTCATTTTTTTTTTCAAATATAGGTATGTGCCATTGACCATTTGCGAGATATCCGTCGTTATTAATATGAAGGTTCAAACTTAATCATCTTCTAAAGTACTGCGTTGTTCAGTTATTTCTCGAGGTATTACAGAAAGGGTATGAAATTTCTAGCTAGTGTACAGCGATTAGGTTTCAACGTATACTTCGATTTCCTATATCCCCTTGTAACTTATGTATAATAAATGTGTTTCTGCAAGCTTCAACTCAATATCCTGAACTACACTTTAATAATAATAATAATAATAATAATAATAATAATAATAATAATAATAATACACTATATTAGATGGAGAAAGCCGTGTGAGTGTAACATAGAATTTCCATTAAGAGTTTTAGAGAGCTTTTGTGCTTCCGGGCTTGAACTATGGAGAAATAAATCATATGGGAGCAGGAAAATTGTCGTTCATGCAAAATATACAAGAGCGAAGAACCAAGCGATTGATGGAGGCGTCAAACTTAGAAGTTGTAAGAAATCCTCTTCTGTTTTTATAAATTAGAGTACTCCTTTGCCCAGAATGAAGAAAGTTACAAATTACTCCTTGCACATGGTAGTGTACCTCCAAACTAATCCATTAATGATAGTTAAACGACGCTTTTTTGTTTCCTATTAAGGAATTAATTCCTGTGTACTGGCGACTGCGAGTAATTACAGGAAGTTTATTTCTTCAAAAGAACTAAAATTATTCGTGATGAACCTCTTTTAATTTAAGGATCCTGTGGGCAAAGATAATGAAAATAATTTGTGCTTAGGTGTATTTGAAAAAGTCTAAAGTTGTATTAAAGGGCATTTCGGTTCCAGGGAGAACCGTATCAGTAGACTTGTACCTATTTGAATAGATTATATACCAAGTGTACCATTATAATAGATTATTAAGTTCTTCCTTTTTGCACATTTTGAGAATTGTTGTAGTTTTTAAACAATCAGATCATTTTCCGTATATTCAATCAATAATTTCATCTTTCCTAGTTGGATCATAGGGCTCTCAGAAACTTCTCCATCTGACTCTATTCTTGGACAACTCCTTGATCTCACTCCATGTCTTCCCCATCTTTTTGGCTTCTGTGAGTACCTTTCGCTTCCATGTTATTATGGGTCTGACAATTCCTCTGCTGTCCTTGCGGGTTCCAATCCAGTGCCTTCCTGGCGGTATCTTCTGGAGGTCAGAAAAGTATATGTCTCAAACATCCCCACTTTCTCTGCTGAATTTCAAGTTCAACTGACCTATGTTTGGTTTTTGACCATACGTTTTCATTGAAGATCTGGGCCGGCCAGCATATTTTAATATGTTTCGTAAGCATCTATAAATGAAAACGTGTAGTTGATTAATAATTGTTTTGGTTTTGGTAATCTAGTGACACATTAGATATATTATTAATAGCTGGCGTACCGGACGTTGCACGAGTAACTGTAAACTCCAATGACAATTTCTGTTTTTATACAATTCAATAAAAGTATCCTAACCATAAGGTATTCCGCCGATTATTTGCAATGTGTTTAACAATATCTTGCTAATATAATGATAATGAAATACACAATTCCCTCCATCATTCTTAACATATAATCACTCGGTTGTTCTTTTGTGATAGCATGGATTATTAACATCAGCAATTACGTTAAAAACATTATTGTTATTTAAATATTGTACTAAAATGTATTAATCTGGTTATAGCAAATTTATGTTGAAATACATCATTACTTGGTTACAAACAAGTCTTTTATGAACATATTTCACTATTTAAGAATGCATAAATATTGTGCAGTGTTCTAAAAAATGAGTTTGATAATGCTGCATGGTCCTATTCACCTTCCTCAAGTAGGATGGATCGTTCAAAAAGATAGGCCAATGGGGTCAGTATAAATATTAAAATATCATTCAAGAACCGCAGATGAATTTCAACCCACTCTCGATACTTTTCTTTTCCCTTCCTTGATGCTTATGCTACTTATTACCTAATGTCTTGCTGCCGAGGAAACGGTATCTTTTCTTTTGCAATCTGTCTGCGCTCTCTAGAACATTTTCTGCGAAAATCAGAACTGTTGTTTGATTCCTAATTGAACTTTTGAGTAATTTTGTTCAGAGATGCAACGACTCGTGGAATGAAATCAAAGGGCATCGAACTTGATTCTCTTCCTATATTAAATTCTCTGGTGCTAATTCAGGTTCAAGTCGTTTTTCATACAGTGACTTTTCATAGTGTGACTAAGAATCAGAAGGCAAAAGCTCAAGTTTAGCCACTGCATCTACATTTACTGGTTAGATGCCTATAGAACGAAATGCGCTTTCAGCATTCGCTTATGGCTGCCTTCATACATGCCCCCTTGAAATTTCTCAAAAAGTAAGTTTCTTTATCTTTTTTTCTCCTTTTGTGTTGCATATGAATGTTGCATTCATTGTTGGTAGACTTTAAAAATGATCTATCCAGCGGCTGTAAACGATGAATTGTATGGCAAGGTAGACATATCATTATGTTGCTTGGTTCACAGAATTGGAGCGCTTATACATTTTTATGTGATGTATGATTATTTAAAACTAATATCCAGTGTCCAGGAATTGGATGAGCGTTAGAAATCACTACAGAAATTAGCCACGTTCTATTTTATGGTAGAATTTTCAACCTTTACCGACATCAATCCATCTAGTATAAATCGTGGAAACAATTTAGATTGGATTCAATTGAGAAAAAGGACAGTGCAACCACCTTGTCCAAAAACTTATAAAAGCTGATCAGCTCCGTGGGACATTTTTATTAATATAAAATGCTATTTCTCATCCCACTGAGCGAAGGGGAGTTTTAATATAGGAACATACTTTACAAGTCGTGGATCTTGAGGAGGAATATCATGTAAGCTTCTTAAATGAGAAGTCTGGGTAAGTCACAGTGTTCATTTAACATCGTATATTGTGAATAGTAAATCTTTTACGAATGGAAATACAACTTGGTTCACATTAATTAACAAATTCAACGACTACAGCTTAGTTTACGTGAAGCGCAAACTATGTATAACATTTGACTAGGAATGCAAAAGATCGTAACTAGTGCAAACATATAATTCAATATATCTCTGTTTCATAGCAATAAATTACAAATAAGATGTGTAAGCAATGATAATTACCACGTTATTGAATAAAAATAGAAAGTTACAACACGAGTATAACATATTTAATTTCTGGGGTTGGTAGCCACACCAATTACCGCAACAAGATAATATTACATTTAAGAATCTACGATACTCAATATAATATGGGTATTTAATCCCAAGCCTTTGTTTATGGTAACGGTTATCCACGACATATAGCTCACAAAGGGTTTAATACGAACTATCAAACCTTCTTCAATTACCCATAACAATTAAAAGAATAGGTTGTGGAATCGTATATACCGCTATATTGGCGTCCACTTACAAGCCATTTATCATAGACGCAGAATAGTCAATAGCTAGACACATAATTACTAGACCTACCATACACTGTTACATTTACAAATGGTCACAGGCGGTTGCTACATATCGTAAGCCCAGAAGTATATTAAACACGTGTAAATTCGGAGCAGTAATAACATCTAATTGGTATCCGGCATTCCTTAATCTAAGAAAACGGCCTTAAAACCAGAGAATAATGTACATTACCGAGCTTAGGTGAAAGAGTGCGCTCATCGAAGACAGCTGGATTGGAATAGCTCATGGCTTAGTGGCAGGAGAATAGGCGTAATTGTCAATGTCACCACCAGGAAAATGCAGTTCTTTGCATTTCTCACATATGTCAGAAGAATGATCGCTCCCCTCTATATTCGTAGCGTCCCCTCTACTATATATATCGAATTCATACCGGAATTCACTCCAATAATTACTTTGCTATCAGCTCAGTTAAAAGCCTAGTTGATTGGCACCATGGCTATAGTAGTGGTAACGAACTAGTTTAATGCAGTAATCTCTTCGATATGTTCAAACTATGCAGCGCAGTAATAAGGATTTTATCTTCAAATATTAACACTGCCAAAAGACTTCATGGGAAATTGTGCCTAACATACCATACGTAAAAATGGTCTGAAATGAAATGGTATTGCCGAGACAAAGAAAGGAAGTCAATTCTACAGAGGCAACAACTCAACTCTCGGTTTTTGCTGCGTGGTATCTACTGCCGTCTGGTGCCTATTGCCAACTGCCTCGTGCTAGTGCCGAGAGCAACTCTCGACTACCATAGAACCAAGTGCCGATATGCCAAGAGAGCCTCTTACTCTGCTTTAATTTCTGATAAAATGCTGGAGGAAAGTAGGGGTTGGAGGAGAAAGCAGACATGCACACAAGATAAGCAATGGAGGAGTTCATGGCAAGAGGAGGGGTACCGGAAATGCAACGGTAATACTCCTTTCGTTAATACATAAGGAGTCCGACATTGTGACCAGCGACCAATTCGGAAGATAGAACAACATTCAGACAACATTTATCCTTTGAAGATGATCAAAGGAGGGAAATAGTTTCCTGTGGCGTTAGTGCATGCTAATTCTGTCACAAGCTCTTCTCGTCTGTGCATAAACCATTCTGCTTGCTTTTTCAGCAAACACTTCATAGCCTATTATTTAGCTGACAACCAGATGCATCTACATTATACTCATCTGCGGTTTGTACATAAAATCACAATCAATAGATTTCTATAGTAGAGAATATAAAAGTTAAGCTATGTTAGATTTATAACCTAAGAAAGACTGAAACCATGCAAATATATCCTCTCGCTTCACAATTTAGCACCTGCATATAGAATATAAAGAACTGCAAAATACTGAAACAGAATACAGAAATGATCGTAAAGAGTACAAACTATGAAAAAATATGACAAAACTATAACATTCTAGATAGTCTATAAAAGCGATCAGATCATCCTGGAGCATATTAAAATGCTACAAAACACAGTAAATAGTGTGAAAAATGCCTGAAACACTGAAACGATGACTCACTTACTGCAAAGAATGATAACATTGTTGTAGAAACCAACACAAAAATTACATGAATTACTATCAAGCATTAAGAAAACGGCTACAAGCCGTCATGCCGCTTCAAATACGCTTAAAATGCTCCTAAACGAACAAAAATGTCGTCAGTATACCTTCGCCGCCGTCACAAATGTATTAAAAACCTTCCAAAAATACATACGTTGAAATACCTATTGCCTGAGGATTTAGCACTATCCTATAGTTCTGAATACATTAAAAATCATAAATGATCTATAAGGATACAGGAAACACTACAAAACCCTACAAAATTCTGCTAAATAGATTCAGTATGTGTAAAATGTCTATAAAAGCGTTAAAAACATTAGAAAGCAGCGCAAAGTACTGTTAAACATTATTAAAAACGCTTGAAAAGTGTTAAAAGCCTGTTTTAGAGTTATATATACCAACAAAACTGTTCGAGATGTATGGAAAAGAGCTAAAACGTCTCAGCAATACCCAGTCCTACAGTCCTAAAACCCCTCTCCAAATGGTATGGTATGGCATTAAAAGCATACTAAACAACAGTAACAACTCTATAAATCACCATTAAAATCCTGAAAAATGTATATGAAAGCACTACAAATACTAAAAATCTGATGTGTACCATTCACATGACTTTCTCCATATCCCTGCAACAAATAATTCTTAAAAGGCTTATTCTTCTATTTACTTTATGCTAATCAGAAAAAAATAGCAGAAATAGTCTTATTACTCGCTTCCTTGTAAGTAGGAGCGAAATAAGGGACAACCGTAGGTTAAAGTGATAGTCAAAAGCTGGTTGCTATGTCAATGAAGTATCTTTATTTATATGGATAGGAGTTGACAAGTTCCTGTATGAGAAAAGTATACGTTTTTCACAGCAGAAACCAAAAATAAGGAATGTCACAAAAACGACGAACTCCACGAAAAAAATGCATATAACATAAATTGTGTGCTTTAAAGTGCTCTACATTTTTTGTGTAGTAAGTTTTTGTCCATCTCTTACGGTTTAGCAGTCATTCAAAATTTAGTAAAATTCATCAGAGGCTATTCCCAGAAAATTCAAGATATACATTTCATTTGTCAGGTAAATATGTTTAATATCCGAAATTTTAATCAAAATCGTTAGAGCCATTTTTGAGAAAATAAAAATTTTCGAAAAAAGTTCCATGTAAAGGGTAGTTGGGGGTGGGGGGATTTTTCTCAAAATCTTCGTGTCGCATCCCTGGAAGATACTAAACTTAAATACCAAGTTTGGTATTTTACCGACTTTTCGTTTTTGAGTTATCGTGTTCACAGACACACGGACACACGGACACACCCACACGGACCTTTTTTTGAAAATGCTTTTTTTGGATATTGGGGGCCCTAAAACATATATTTCCGGTGAAATCTCGGTATCGAATTTTTGGTGTAGTGCAATACCTTCTCTATACGCTATGTACATAGTGCGTATGGAGAAAGTAAAAAGTAGTCTCAAATCGCACAAAAATGCTTGTAAAAGTGATAAAAAGCATTAGAAAACACTGCAAAATAATGTAAAATATGAGCGAAAACCCATTGACAAACGCCTAGAATACCCGTTTTTTAGAGCTCCAAATACCCTCAAATGGTTCGAAGGTTGTGGAAAAAAGAGCTAAAATGCTTGATCAATACAACACAACTAGCTGTCCTAGAGTCCTAAACATCCTCCAAATGACATGAAATGCCATTAAAAGCATTCAAGCATCTGTGGTTGCATTAAACTCATCTTACAAATCCCGAAAAAAATGCACGTGGATACACTACAATCGCTGAAAAATAACACTAAAACATACTAAAATGCTTATAAAAGCGTCAAAAATCAATGGAAAACACAGTAAATATGAGCAGAAAGGTCTGAAAAGCCTAAAATACTAGCTTTATGGTCTTATATACTCACAAAATGGCGTGAAATCAGTTGAAAAGAGGTAAACTGTCTGATAAGTACCCTGAAACTAGATGATCTAGAGACCTAACCACTCTCCAAATGGTATGAAATACCATTAACAGCATTCGAAACATCTGTCCTGGCACCCAAAAAACGTAGAAACGACTTATAAATTATCTGTAAACACTCAAAAAGCAGAGCAAACACTGCAAAAGGTTCTCAAACATCGTTAAATCTATACAAATAATCATTAAAGCATGTTAACATTTTGAAAAAAAAAAAAAAAAAAAAAAAAAAAAAACTAATAAATAAAGCAAACGACCTTGAAAGGGACCCCAAAGGACTGAAAAATACCCCTAATACTCTGAGCCTAGGTTAGGTTTCCCTCCTCCTGGAATGAGCTTCTTGAATTCTCTATCTTTCCCATGTATGCTCACTTGCTCCCTGATCTCTTGCCAGAATCTACCTCATCCTTGAACTCCCTATCTTTCTCATGTATGCTCACCTGCCCCTGTGCCAGGATCTCTCTATCTTAACTACTCTCCTAACCACACAAAGAATTTCAATTGCTTCATATACCGACAGCTTTTAAAAACATTGATTGTCACTTTATCTTAGCGTGTTCTCTTATTTCCCCTCTACTTACAGAGAAGGAGAAATAAGACAACTTCTGGTGTTGTTTGTCTCAATCAGCATGAGATAGATAAAAGAATAATCTTTAGTAAGAAAGCTATGTTAATGAAAAATATCAGATTTTTACATAAATTATTACCTTCTCCACACGTAGTATGTACTTAGTAGATAGAAAAGTTATTGTATTCCGCCCAAAAATTCGATATCGAGATTTCACCAGAAATACATTTGGAGGTCCCCTGGGCCCAAGAAAAGCATTTTTAGGAAAAGGTTTGAGAGTGTGTATGGTGTGAGTGTGTGTGTGCGTGTGTGTATATGTGGGCAATATAGCTCAAAATGAAAAAATCGTTGCATACCAAACTTGGTATTTATGTAGCATTAGTATCTTCCAAGAAGGCAACACGAAGATTTAAAAAAAAAAAAAAAAAATCTCTTTATATGAAAACTGTTAAATATATTTATATGGCCAATAGTTATATCTTGAATTTTCTGGGAATAGCCTCTAAAACCTCTTCAATTTAGATTACTTTTGTGTAACTGGTAAACGAAAGATATAGCAAAAAAGATACTGTATAAAAATGTAGAGCTCGTTTAAAACACAACATTTATGTAATATATGTTTTCATATAGTTGACCATTTTTTAAATATTCCTTGTTATTGGTTTCAGTTTTGAAATACTTAAAATTTTTCTTATACGGGGATTTGTCAACTCCTGCCCATGCAAAGATATGAATTGCAATCACATAGCAACCAGCTTTTAAAATGTTTGACTATCACTATTGCACCATTGCACTATAGCTTTCCTCTACTTGAAAAGAAACACGTAATAAGATCATTTCTGCTTATGTTGATCTCCATTAGAATGAAGCAGAAGCTTTTTAACAATACTTTGTTACAGAGATGTAGTGAAAGCATGTGAATGGAAAACAATCAAGTTCTACATTTTGTATTATGCCGTAGGTAAAGAAATGGTCACATTATTAAATAGTGTAAAACTATGGTGTGGTATTGAAACTCCACGTTTTTTTTGAGAAAACTATAGGTATTTGAACATTCAAATCAAAAGCAAAGAATATCTCTTAGATGGTTAAAGCTACAAAAATTATTAGATATATATTGGATCTAGATCTGCATTTTTACTTTTTCTACTTCATACATACTACATAAGTAGAGAAACTATTGCTTTCCACCCATAAATTCAATAATGAAATACACGTTTTAGGGCACTAAGTAACAAGAGCATTTTTGCTCTCTCTACACGTACGTACTATGTACATAGAGTATAAAAAGGTATTGGATTCACAAGGAAAATTCAATACCCTGATTTCACGGGATATACATGATCAGGGGTTGCCTGAATCAAAAACAAAAAATTAGAAAAAGGTCGTTGTGTGTGTGTGTGTTGTGAACACTTTAACTCAAAACAAAAAAACTGGGAAAATACCAAACTTGGTAATTAAGTTTAATATCTTCCAAGAATACGACACGAGATTTTGAGGAAAATCCCCCTATTCAAACTACCTTTAACATAGAAAAGGTTTCGAAAATTTTGATTTTTTCAAAGATATTTACATGGAAAACAAATGTATATTTTGCATTTTCTAGGCATAGCCTCCGAAGATCTCATTATTCTAGATGACTATTTCTGAATTTTGCATAACTGGTAAACTGCAAGAGATAGACAAAAACTTACTACACACAAATGTAGATCCCACTAAAATTCACAGTTTACGCAATACCTATTTTTTTTCTCGTGGTATTTACCATTTCCAAGATATTCTTTCTTATGGTTTATGTTTTAAATCATTTAAAAGTTTTGTCATTCGGGAATTTGTCAACTCTAAGTCATGCAAATGAATGGATTACAATCACACAGATTTGAGTATCGATGAAGCCTAGTGTATGCCCTTAGTTCCCCTGTACTTACAAGGAAGCAAGTGATAAAATAATTTTGTAATATTTATCTGGATTAGCATGAAGTAGATAGAAAAATAAGTTTTTCAACAATAATTTGTTAACGAGATGTGGAGAAAGTCATGTGAATACAACACATCATATCTTTTTAAATAGTTTTTTTTTTTCAAACGTCAATTTGTCATTCCTGTTTCTTTTGAGTTACTCCTGACCATGCAAAGAGAACCGAATTTCAACCACCTTTTAAAAAATTTGATTATTACTTTAACCGTCTCCCTATTTTCCTCTACTTATAAGGAACTAGTAATAATACCATTTCTACTAATGTTTGTCTTGATTGGCATGCATTATCTGTAAGAATAAGCTTTTGTAAGAGTAGTTTATTGGTAGAGAAAGGCCTGCGAATATAACACATCAGAGTTTTTGTGTACTAACATTTTTACAATCTCTTAGAGTTTACCAACTACAGAAACGTTTTTCAAAATGAGACTTCACAGATTATTCGCAGAATATAAGCAGCCTGTTCAAGATTTATTTTCTTCATGAAAATGTCGCAAGCTCACGTAGATATTTTAATCGTAACAAAAGTTTTAAATAAAATACAAAATAACGAAAAATATTCTATGTAAAGCATACCTCGAAGATCTTTGTGTCGCATCCTTGAAGATGCACACATCTCTTCCTGAAAATGCCTTCTTTGTATTCTGGGTTCTCAAAACAGATATTTACTTGAAATCTCAATATCTTTTTTGTTGGAATGCAATACTCACGGTGCACTATACACAAGTAGCTGGAAAGAAAAAAAGTTGATTGGTAGAACTCTTTCCTTAAGAACCTCTTCCAGTGTTTACGCAATTTAAGTTCGCTGTTTACACGCAAGAGCGATCATTAACAAGAAGGTGATTATTGTACTCGTTGAGCAGGACTACAAGAGTAACAAAGTGGGTCACAAGCGGCTTGGGAAAAGAAGCAATATGCTATGATTGTTAACGCTGTTAATGTCAAGCCTTTCCACTATGGCACGAAAGACGATGGTAAAGTTAGATAATGTCAGGAATGTTTCACCGCTTGCCTCAATAAAAGAAAAGTACAAATCAGATAAACGCTTTGGGTTTTTATACGTTTAAATATGTTTCTACAAATTATAACTGCGATTTTTAAATGAACCATAATTTGCTTTACTTCGTTTTTTTTTTTTTTCTAGGATTTACAATGTACATAGATAGCTAGAGAAGGTATTACATTCCACCCAACAATTCAATATCAAGATTTCACCGGAAATATGTTTTGAGGTCCTCTGAGTCCGAAAAAAGCATTTTTAAAAAATATGGTGTGTATCTCTGTGTGTATATGTCTGTGGACAGCATAGCTCAAATCAAAAATATTGTTAAATACCAAACTTGGTAATTATATTTAGTATGTTCCAAGGATGTGACACGAAGATTTTCAAAACAATCCCTCCACCACAAACTGCCCTTTACATGGAAATATTTCCGAAATTTTTGTTTTTCTTAAAAATAACTCTAACAATTTTGATTAAAATACTGTATATTAAATATATGGACATAAAAATAAAATATATATTTTGGATTTCCTGGGAACTGCCTCTGAAGATCCCTTTATTTTGGGTTAGTTTTGTAGAATTTTGCATAATGTTTAAACCGTAAGAGATTGACAAAAGCTAAGAACCAAAAAATGTAAATCTCCCTAAAACACCAATTTGTCATATATGTTTTTCTTGTAGAGTTGACCGCTTTTGAGATATTCCTTGTTATTAATTTCAGTTTTGAACTACCCAACTTTTCTCCAACGGGACCATTCAAAGTGAATCAAACCTCAATATTTTCAACAGCTCTTAAAAGATTTGACTATCGCTTTAGTATAATGTATTCCTTTATTTTCCTTCTACTTACAACGAAACAAGTAATAATACCAATTCTGCTAATGTTTATCTCGAACAGTATGATGTAGGTAAAAGAATAATCTTTTGTAACAAGCATATGTAATTGAACACAGCTAGGGAAAGTTAAATGAATGAAACACATCACATATTTTATTCCTTCCTTTGAGGTAGATAAGCATTGAAACCAATGGAAAATTAAATTAAATTGAGTTTTATTTGTGAACTCTTTAAGTGCTGCGGCTCTTAGCGTCCCATTCTATATTGGGCGTGAAAGGCTGCTTAATTTTGTTCAGGGGTGTCCTTATCGGGCTTGAGGTTCTTGTATGTATCATAAATCTACAACACGGGATCAATGGTTTATTTCCCTTCATCGCCTCCCGCCGGGTTTGAGCCCGCGACCTCAGGAGCCCGGGCTACCGTGTTACCCCTAAACAATATAGGACGAATAAAATAACCGAAATTTCGATACGGAAATTTCACTGAAACAGATACTTTGGGATACACTCATTAAGAATGTGGGAGTTATTTATGTATTTTTTGCGCACGCTTCTGAGTGTAGTATAAATAATTCAAAACTGAGAAGTCGAATTTATAGAAAACTTCATATTTGAAATAGGGGACAGTCATATTAAGCCTCGTACGGATCTTCATAGTCGCCGACTTTTTATAAATTGGAGGGGGCGGGGCAGGCTAGGAATGTAAAGGATAGTGCTATTACTAAAGTAAATAGGAATTTAATTACAGTGTAGTATAGATTCTTTCAATTGACTGTAAATAAATAATGGTTCATAACAAGTATAATTGGTGTGTTGAGTTTAACTGTTTTCCGGTGAATATGTTGCATTTCAGTAGAGTCCTGCCAACAGGGTAGCTGTCCTTAAGACATATATACTCGTCAACGGGTAGTCTGCAGTTCAAATCCGCCCCTTTGGCCAACACAAATCCTCCTTGGTCAAACCTGCCTTGGGTGAGGCGAGCGTTCTAACCACTAAGTCGCAGCACCGCTCCATCGCAAATATTAAACCTGTAAAATATTCCTCTATAAGACACTATAAATTACTTAAATCAACACTAGAGGAATTTATTATTTGTGTGCTCCGATTCGATTGTTTTTATTTTATAGTTGAACACAGCATTTGAAATAAAGGTAATGCTTTGCAAATCCGTTTTAAGTATTTAATGATTTTTAATTTCTCTATCACCTATGTATACATTGCAAACCCGTGGACAAAAGAAAAAGTATGTCTCGAACGTCAAATAACTTATGCTTCTTCAACAACAAACTAATAATATTAATTAAAAATATTAATGATATAAAACAGGACACGGTTTGGATTTCCGACATTACAAACCTGCCACCTTCCATGTGTATTCGCTGTAGCATTGTGGCAAAACGTAGTTTACTCCTCTGTTGAGAGTTGCAGGTTCGCTTCTCACATATGGCAAACATTCTTTTTCCTTCTTTTAATGATATTGAATCAACACATAGCGGGTATTTATTTTAAAATACTTATTTGATACCTACATTCGGTACAGCTAATGATAGATAGTTATTGTGATGCTTCTTTAACGGTTTATTCTACCGAACAGCAATATGCTGCACACGAAAGCACGTGATGCGCAGAATGGTAGGTAAATGCATCAACGAAGTTTCCTCTCAATGAAAAGAAAATGAAATCTGTATACACTGAAAAAATAATAAAAGTATTGTTAAGAAAACCAATTTTGAATCAATTTTAGGAATCCAATTTTGGGCAAATTTGATGTTAACTTTGTTTCCTTTTTCTTTCTTTCTTTTTTTTTCTGTACACATCCTTTACAAACCGATCCAACGATCCAAGAGGTAAATGCCAACGGCAACTTTAATAACGTGATATTCTCAGACATGTTCTTCCATACGTAAGGGACTCCTTTGGAGGTATACAAAGGGGTCCCGACTCGATGCAAAATACGTGACTTCACAATTCCATCATGTTCGCGTATCTGTATCGCGTTGGGGCTGAATATCAAGGGACTGCCTAGGTGTGCTGTGTGATCTTGACGATACACTGAACGGTGTGCATAACACGGTAATACTCGATAATATTTTGATTCCTCCTGTGTGGGAATAAAAATATAATCATCCTGTCCAAACATTCGAAAGACTTCAAATTGGTTTTCAGAGGCAGGATATCAGAGTGGTAGACATGCATCCTTGTTCACCAGATTTGAACCCTATTGAGAATGTGTAGGCTAAGGTAAAATGGGAGCTGCACTCCAATTTACCTGTAGATGGGCGAAGAACGAAAGAGGGCTTCTGGACACAAATTCAGGAAGCCTTGGATCCTTTAGCTTCCCGCCCACATTACTGCGGACATTTAACTTTGCCGCTTTCACACGATAATTTTGTGTTTCAGTTTTAGAAGATAATAGTTTATTTACACATTTTATTTACTTATTTGATAGGAGTGCTAGTACAATTGTGTTTTTGCGTGCCCATAAAGACCCATAACTTCAAATCCAAAGTTATTAATGCAACATTATGTTCTACATAGCCAGTCATAAAACTAATAAACATAAAAAATGACAACCAGCGCGAGATTTGAAGCTACGAACTTACGAGTGGAAGCAAGGACTTCTTAACCTCTCGGCCACCGTAATGTTCTGTAATTTGTTTTCAGTTAGCCATTGTTGCTGTCACAGTTCTTTCGTGTGGATTTTTTTTTTGTTAGTGTTTAACGCCCGTTTTTACTACATCTAGCACCGCAGGCGACGCGTGCATTGTGAACAAGCTTTTACGAAGATACACGTAGCTTAAAGATTTGAAGCTTTCTTGGTGTCGATTAATTCAGATGACTTCATGGGATAGCAACCGAGTTAAATTGGAATCAGAGAAATCTAAGCTTTCGACCAGCTTGACTCTGTGGTCTTCTGACGTAAAGTCTTCTGTAATACACGAAGTTCTTTGATCGACACATGGAATCTAGGGATGACTAAGTTTTTTGTATCCACGGCTGTACATATTAGACGGAGAAAGTATTGCTCCAGCCAAAAATTAGAACCCGAAATTTCACCACATATAATTGTTTTGAGGACCCTGAATAAAAGAAAAACATTTTTAGAAAAACATGTCTGTGTCTATGGGCAACATAGCTCAAAAGCGAATTGTTCGTTAAATACCATACATGGTATTTAAGTTCTGTATTTTTCAATGATGCAACACGAAAA
Source organism: Hymenopus coronatus (assembly GCA_030762935.1). Classification (NCBI taxonomy): domain Eukaryota; kingdom Metazoa; phylum Arthropoda; class Insecta; order Mantodea; family Hymenopodidae; genus Hymenopus; species Hymenopus coronatus. The sequence continues at coordinate 142,568,489 of CM060897.1, forward strand.
TTTACAAGAAAGCCCCCATCCTAACCAGCCTAAGTGGAATATTTTTGGAAATTTTTTATTAAAATACCACATGTTTAAGTAATTTACAGGACTTACAAACTATATATCTTGAATTTTCTGGGAATAGCCTCTAAGGAACTAAAAGTCATTCTCGGTGACTTTTGTGTAATTGGTAAACTGTAAGAGAGCCAAAAACTTGCTGCAAAAAAAAAAAAAAAAAAAAAAAAAAAAAAATAGATCTCGGTAAAACACACAATTTATGTCAAATACATTTTGTGTCGAGTTACCGGCTTTCAAGATGTTCCTTGTTATTGGTTCCAATAACCTAAAGTGTTCTGAAATGCGAAGTCATCGTTTCACACCTCTTTTTTTTTTTTTTATTCCTAGCCACGGAAAGGGAACTTAATTTCAGTGATTTCGCATAGCCACCATCTTTTATAAGGATTTGACGATCACGGTAGCCTAGTAGATTCCCTTATTTCCCTTCTTCTTATAAAGAAGCAAATGATAAAACCAATTCTGCTAATGTTTATATTGATTAGCATAATGTAGATAATGGATAATCTTTAGTAAGAGTAGTTTCTTGACAGAACAGATAGAGAAATTCATGTGAATGAAACAAGTCATATTATTTTTTCTTTCTACTTCTCTGGATTTTGTTATGGGGACCTCCCTTAGTTGGCACCTATGTGCATGTTTTACAGATGCAGTGCTTTAAAGGTTTCTTCTCTCTCCGGTTTACAAGTTACAGAAAATCATGCATAATAAAGACAACTTCATATGCCATTCCCATAAACATTTCATTAATGTCATGGAAATATCCTAAACTTGGCATTTAATAAAAATCAATACAATCTTTTTAAAAGTGTAAAGCGTAGAATATGCATATGCCTATCTAAACTTTAATTGGACATGGGGACATTTCCTGAAAATCTACATGTCGTATCCTTGGAAGGCATTCAGCTTAAATAGCAAGCTTAGGCATGTTAATGTCTGGGACTGGCAATCGGGAGATCGTCTCCCGCGGCCGACCTCTGAACAATGCGTTTATCGTGAGGTTGGCCAATGCTGGAAAGGATTCTTCATTCCCCGAACTTTCTGCCCCTTCATTTTATCCCAAAGTTAGTGTCGACGAGAACTGCCATTTTGTGGAGGTGACTGCGCTCTCAGTGGGATGGCTTAAGTGGTTGTCTGGAAACTCAGGTGGCCTATATGGGACTGAGCCATGGGCTTCTGGCGCTCCCCGCGTCGAGATCATGAACTGCTTGAGAACTGTTAGGGACCCCCCTCCCTGTCCGGATATTTTCCGCCCTCTGAATTTACACTCATCTGATCATTCCATCAGGGGTATAACGCGCAATAAGCTGCTCCGTAACGCGCACGCAAAAGTTAACATAGTGAAAGATTATACCAGTTAAAAGTGCAGTGTAAATCCACTTGCTTTCCAAATTTAAACTTCACTGCATTTACTGAAATCTTCAATGAATGCTCTCAATATTTACATGCATCACCCTTATCATTATATTGAACAATGTACATGTGTCTAGTTCCCAAATATTTTAAATGCAAATCCACAGCTCATTAAGCCAAGTGCCTACAAAATGAAATTATCGAATAAAGTGCCCTCGAAAATTGGATACCTAATCAGTGGTTTTCAAGTGGCGCCATGGCCGAGTGGCTAGACCGCTCGCCTCTTTCCAAGGTGGCCGCAGTTTAATCCCAGGAAACCTCATGTGGAATTTGTGGTGAACAAAGGGACGTCTGAGTGGGATTGTTTCCGATTTGCCGGTTTCCCACGCCATTCATTCCACCAATTGTTTCTTCATCACCTATCCCATCGTCCATTTTTCCTTCATTTCATGTCATCTATTTTATCACTCTCATGCCAGGCCACGGGCCGATCCTTCGTTCCGGGTTCCTCATTCTGTGATTAAATGTTCATTGACTCCTTGACAGGCTTCTGGCCTAGGCATCCAGGTGTAATGCCCCATTCACAGTGAGATATAAGTGCAGGCGCAGTGTAAGTGCAACACCCATTTTATTTAATGTAAGCATTCACATAACACGTATAAGGCAACACAAGAGTTTGTAAATTCCAAATTTTGTTCTTGCATTGCATACATTCCTTCATCTATTCATTGCCTGCTTTTCAATAGCGGACGGTCTCAATTAATGCAAAATTTTCAGCGCTTACTCTAATTTCCCTCAAGAGGTCTCCTTGCAAATCGTCCTTTGATTTAATGGCTGTTCCCACTATCTGATCGAACCAGGTAGCACAGACGTTTCCCCACCTGCGGTGCCATAAGTAGTTAAAGCGGGCGTTAAACACTACCAAAAAAAAAAAAAAAAAAAAAAAACACAGACGTATCCTCTGAGATAACCATTCGGGAGATCGTGTCCGTGGAATCGATTCTCGCGGCCCTCTCTGACCAATTGGTTTTTGGGGGGTCTTCCCGGATCACTAGGAAAAAGCTGCGGGGGGGAGGGGATGGTTTCTTCATTCCCCTGAAATTCCTATTCCTTCATCTCAACTTCATTTCCTCCAATCGGTTTCTTTCAGGGTCGTTAGTATCTGGCGCCCTTCCGTGTTGGTGACTGCGCTGTGGAAATACAGTTCTCGTGGCGGGACGGCGTTGGAAGTAGTCTGTAGACTGAGGGAATTTGGTCAGACCTGAGGCGAGGGTTCCTAGCGCTCCCCGCGTGGAGATGAACTGTTTGGAGTTTTTGGGGATCCTCCAAGGTGGCTCTTCCCCCGCCGTGAGGTTTCGGTCACCCTTTGAAAATACTCTTCTCATCCTATCCTCCTGGGTCTGACATTCAATGAGCCAGCCAGTGTAGTGCGGAATTCCATCCGACATCACACACAGTCACACACACACACACACACACACACACAAACTGCGCCTAATTTTTTGCCCCCCTCAAATGTTAAGGCGAAAGAGATAGTGCACATTGCACTAAATATAAGTCTCAATGCTAGCATTATTTTAAGTATATTGGTCTAAAACTTGTTGTGACGTCACTCTCGCGAGTTAGGTAAGTGTAATTTGTGTAACCTATTTACTCATTTATAAAAGAGTTAGTGCATTTTGTTATTCAATTTGAAACTCGAGGAGCGCTCGATGATATCCCTATGTAATTTACAGTACTAGAAACCCGGTCCAACTTCTTAGGTTACATTTACGACTGCATTGTGAATGGTCTTTCCTCGCGCTTGCGCTGATGGTGAGTTGCGTTTGCGGTTGCATATCATTGTGAATGTAGCTTTACGTCCTGAGGGGGTTTAAGTTCAACATACGTGTAGGATAAGTCAATTCTTAAGTAAACGAAAAATAGATTTGAACAAAATCAACTGTAAGCCCGGCTCTATTACTTCAATAATTTACTTTATACAAATCTAAATTGTTTCATTCACATGTCCTTCTCTACATCTCTACATCTCTGTTATTGTTAAAAAGCTTATTCTTCTATCTACTTCATGCTAATGGAGACATTAGCAGAAATTGTCTTATTACTTGCTTTCTTGTAAGTAGAAAGGAAATAAGGAAATACACTAGGCTAAAACGATAGATAAATCTTTTAAAAGCTCGATGCCATGTGGTTGAAATCCGTTTCTTTGCATTGTCAGGAGTTGACAAATACCCATATGAGAAAAATATTTTGAAACTGAAACCAATAACAAGGTATATCTCAAAAGTAGCCAAACCCATGAAAAAACTGTATATGATATAAATTGTGCACTTTAACGGGATTTATAATTTTGTTTAGTAAATGTTTTGTTTACGCTTATGCAAAAGTTATGCGAAATTCAGAAAAAATTATCCAGAACAAAGAGATCTTCGGGGCTATTCACAGAAAAATCTAGATATATATTTTATTTGTCATATATAAATATTTATAATATATAGTATTTTAATCAAAATCGTTAGAGTCATTCTTGAAAAACTCAAAATTTTCGAAACTGTTTTCATGTAAATGATAGTTTTGGGGGGGATTTTCTTCAAAATCTTCGTGTCGCACTATGAAAGACCCTAAACTTAAATACTAAGTATGGTATTTTACCGACTTCTTGTATTTGGGTTATCGTGTTCACAGACACATGTACACATACACGCGGATCTTTTTCTTAAATTTTTTTGATACAGAGGGCCCGAAAACGTGCACTTACCGTAAATTCTCGGTATCGAATTTTTAACTTTTGGGTTGAGTGCAATATCTTCTCTACCTACGTACCATGTACTATTTAAATGAAGTAAAAAGATTAAATCAAAAAGTAGATATTCATGCCTACCACATGTGATGTCTATATGGTAGACATGTCTATATGAGCCAGCCATTTATGTATGGTTAGAGACAGCAGTAACAAAGAAGAACTAAACGTAAATATTATAATCTCAGAATGAAGAATATCAAGATATAAAATTCAATAACTGTTTAGGCTGCTGTCCAAGGCATCTCTAGGAAAACGCTGCTGCGTTTTAATTCCTTTTCCTCAAAGACTCTATTTCCGTTTGAATCAGATGAAGATTACGTCAGAGAGAATACTTAAATTCAAGGAGCTAGTGAAAGCAGCGGTCAACCAAACCTCGATAAGAAGAGACTTGACTTGTTTTAAAGCGAGCAGTAACAGCCGTTCTTGTAAACAAGTGGAGTAACGTGGATAGGTTTCCAATAAGGCAGACAAATGAAAACGTTATTTCTCTGGCTGTTCAACTAGCAAGGGAAAGACATGTAATTAAGCGCCATAAATCTCCACTTTCTTTCATTTTTGTGGCTTTACCATTCTCTTTGTCCTTTCCGTTTCATTTGAAAGGCGCAGAGTTAACTTATGAAATTCAACCAAATACTTTGAAATAGTTTTATTTCCTAAACGCAGATTAAATGCACATAGAGAAACCACTGATTACGAAACATAAACTAAGTTCACTTATGTTGTGACGACGGGGTCGAGGCCCACAGAGAACCAAAGACTTGTAGGTATATCAATTCTACTCGTACCATAACACTCAATTGCTCTCTATTTTTACTTTCTCTATACGTACTATATTCATAGTGTATAGAGCAGGTATTACATTCCACCCAAAAATTCGACACCGAGATTTCCCCGGAAATACATGCTTTGGGTCCCCTGAATCCAAAAAAAAGTATTTTGGAAGAAGGTCCGTGTGTGTGTCTGTTTGCCTTTGGACAGCATAGCTCAAAAACGAAAAGACCGTCAAATACCAAACTTGGAATTTAAGTTTCTTATCTTCCAAGGATGCGAGCCGAAGGTTTTCAAGAAAATTCCCCACCCCAACTATCCTTCCCATGGAAAAAAATCGAAAATTTTGATTTTCTCAAAAGCTGCTCTAACAATTTTGATTAAAATCTCTTATATACATCGCCGAAATGTATGTACGCGTATCACATCCGAACGACTGTACCAAATTGAACAATACTTGTCTTGTGTTCGTTATTGTCACGACAAGGTTTGTGGAAAAGAAACTGTTTAAAAATAGTACAGGTAGTTTTTAAAATCTCATAATATGAATAAAAACAGTGCCGATGGAATGCGTTTCGGTTAGTAGCCGCCAGATGGCAGTTGTACCACGGTTATTTGTTGCTAAATGGGCGTAATACAGCTATATATTTCCCTTCCATTCAATGTCAATCAATGTTATCAATGATCCTGTTCATCTAGTAGTGCTACACTCAAAAATCTGATGTGTTCCATATATGATATTCTCTACCTCTCTGAAACAAATTATTAAGTAGCTTATTCTTATATTTGCCTCATGCTATTCGAGTAAAAAATAGCAGAAATGGTCTACTTGCTTCCTTGCAAGTAGAAGAAAATTAAGGGAGTACCATAGGCTAAAGCAATAGTAAAATGTTTTAAAAGTTCGTTACTATGAGATTGAAGGCCCTTTGTTTGTATGACCAGGAGTTGACAAATTCCATATGAGAAAGGTAAAAGTATTTTAAAACTGAAACCAATAATAAGGAATATCTCAAAATCGCCCAGCTCCGCGAAAAAATGCTTATAACAGAAATTGAGATGTACATTTTTTGCTAAGTAAGGTTTTCCCTATCTGTTACGGTTTAACAGTTATGCAAAATAGCGCAAAATTCAGCCAGAATTAACTTGTCTTCAGAGACTATTCCCAGAAAATTCAAGATATACATTTTGTTTGTCATATAAATATCTATAATACATAATATTTGAATTAAAATGGTTAGAGCTATTTTTTTAGAAAAAAACAAATATGTTCCATGTAAAAGATAGTTGGGGTGGAGTGATTATCTCGAAAATCTTCATGTCGCATCCTTGGAAGATACTAAACTTAACTACCAAGTGTGGGATTTAGGTACTTTTAATTTTTGAGATACGCTTTCCACACACGCACGCACACACACATACACATACAGACAGACACACATACGACATTTTATAAAAATGTTTTTGTTCTTTTTTGGATTCAAGGGGTCTCAAACCACAGTTCAGGTGAAATCTCGGTATCGAATTTTTGCGTGCAAAACAATATCATCTCTATACACTTTTTGGATAATACGTGTAGAGAATAAACTCTAAGAGTAAACAAAGTTTTTACTATACACAAAATGTAGAACACGCTTTTTCTCAAATACATTTTAATAACTTTTTTAAAGTTTCCAGGATATTTCTTGTTATTAATTTTAATGACAAAATCTTTTTCTCAAATTGTAAGTCGTTACTGGTTTTCTTCTCCTGGTAAAACAAAGAGAACAGAATTTTAAAAACATCACATAGGTACCAGCTCTTAAAGAACTTGTCTATTGCTTAAGCCTCTTGATTCTCTATTTCCACTTCATATAAGGCATATATTAATAAAATCATTGGTGTAAACTTTATCTTGATTAAGGTGAAGTAGATAGCAGAATAAGCTTATCTTTTTACATACAGTTTATCGAAGAGAAGGCCACGTTAATAGTTGTTATGAAGTGGTGTAGAATTCACAGTACCTTAGTTCGAAAAAATAGATGCAGTACCATTTTTAAAATAAATTGAACATACAAGCATTGTTCTTACAACGACACTATATTTGATGTATAATCCTCTTTATTTATTATATAAATATAATAAATAAAGAGGAGATAATCAATAAAGTGCACAAAGGCTAAATTGATCATTATTTGGCAATTTCTGCCAGTTGGTTCCTCCTTAAGTTATGTGTTAGTGAGAAAGCAGCCAATACGAAGAGTGTGCGGAAAGGAAGTACCAGTTTGGAAAAAAAGAAAGAAAGGCATAAATATCTGTTTTCACATTATTTATTTTTA